>PVJI01004568.1:0-57181 GCA_004026765.1 Micronycteris hirsuta | reverse complement strand
CCGCGGGATGCGACTGTAGCCTCTCAGAGCAGAGCCAACCTTCTCCCAGACCCAGATGCTGGCCTGGGGTTCCCTGAGTCCCAGGGGCTCCAGACATCACAAAACCCAGCAGTGAACAGGTGCCTGGCATTTCACAGCTTCTAAAGCATTTCCATACTTTATCCACTCGTGAGGCTCACAATGACCCTGTACGTGAGGCAAAGCTGGAGCTGTTATCTCCACTCCACAGATGCAAAGACTGAGGCTCAGACAGGGGGGGTGATTTACTAGAGGACTTCTCTGCTTTCCTCCCCTTCAGAGTCTGCTCAACTCCAAACCGCACCAACAACGTGCCGCAGGCGCCACCTCCTCCAGGAAGGCTTCCCACCCCCACCCCACCCCAGGCTGGGCGCCCCTGAAGGCGAAGATGGACCCCGCTTGTTTCCACGTCCACGCTCCCCAAGCACAGAAAGCCCTCGGCGGGTGGTTGCCAGGATGACTACTCTCACGACTATCAAGGTGGGAAATAGCGCCCCCACTTCACAGGCGAGGACAAGGACCGCGCAGGACTTGCCCACAGAGTATGTCAGCGGCCAGCTCAGGTCTCCCTCCTCAGAGATGTGGCTTCTTTCGTTCCTCTCTGTCCCTTGTCGTGGGCCATCTTGGGCTCCCAGCCACTGGCTTCTCTAGCTGATCGGGCTCCACAGGTCCAGCCAGGTGTGAAGGGGTGTCGTGGGAGGGGCTCTGGCTAGGGCAGGCTCAGCCCCCCGGCGTGGGCCACCCCCAGGGGTAGCCTTAGGAACGGCGACAGGAGCTGGCCATCGCTGAGCGGCTCCACGCGCCACGCCCAGCGCGAGCACTTTCTGTCTACATCTCACTTCATCCTGCGGCGGGCACCGTGGTGATGCCACTTCACGGGGAGGCAAAGACCCCAGCCCGAGGCCCCCGCAGTGGCTGAGCTGGGCCTGGCAGCAGGCAGCCCCAGGAGTGTGCAGGCCCAAGAGCCAGAAACAAATGTTCAGTCAGAGTACAAGAGACAACTCCTCCCAGGAGGTCTGCAGGCTTGGTCTGCAGGCCTGTTTTGGCAAGGCCTCAAACTCTCCCTCCTCATCACTGGCCGCCTCCCACCCCTGGAATGACACTTAGGCCCAGGGAACGCAGGCCGGCCCTGGCAGTCCCCAAGTACCCCCTGTGGGCAGGGCCACACCACTTGCCAGCTCCCTGCCAGCTCCGGGCTCACGGCCAGACTGGAAGCAGCTGTCACATCAATGCCGCACAGGCTCTGGGCTCCCTATTTCTTCCTGTTAGAGTAAGACCTCACGTGGCTTCTCCCAGCCGGCTGAAAGATTTTGAGCAAGGCCCTGCCTCTCACTGGGCTTCCCTTTCCCTGTCTGTGAAACCTGTGGGGAGTGGACGGCCGGGTGGGCAGAAGGGGCTGTCTCAATGGAACCCACCCACCCTGACCCTGCAGGGTTTGCCAGCAGGCGGCCTAGCACAGCGACCCAGGCCCCGGACAATGGAGCCAGACGACAGGGGTTCAGGTACAGGGCCCTGGGCAAGCTGCTCCACCTCTCTGGGCCTCGGTGTCCTCATCTGTAAAATGGGGATGAGTAGCAAACGGACTGAAAGTAATACACCAAAATCTTTAAATGGATTGTCTGAGATGAGAAGGGAAGATGTGGGTAATTTATTTTCTGTGTCTTTCCTGTCTTTTTCCAAACTCTCCATTATCAAGGATTGCTAATAGGAAAAGCAAATATACTTCTTTGTAAATTAACTTCATTGAGATACAATTTACATGCAATTTAATATACCCATTTAAAAATGGGAGTAATAATGAGTAATAGTATCGATCCTACAGATTGCTTTGAGGATTGAATGGGTTAATGTAGGTATGTAAAACCTTACAGGGTACCTGGAGCATAAGAAACACTATTGTTTGCTAAATCAATAAGCCTAAGAGCAGCCTGGCTTCCTCCTCCTCCTTTGCTCACCTGGGCTGGACCGCCCACCTCACCACAGTGCCAAGTGCCCCCTCCCCTGCCCACAGTCACTGCCCAGTCCGACCCCATCACCCTAGGCCTGCATGCTTCCACAGTCTCCTGCCTGGCCCCCGGAGGAGCTGCACCAACAGTCAGACCAGCTGGCCCCTGACCTGCGGCTCCCCCGGCCCTGGACTGAAGCCCTAGCTCCGGGGTGAGACGGCGTTTCAGCCGGTTATTTCCCTTCTCTGTGTCTTTGTGTTCTTCACGGAAAAGAGGAATAGAAAGAGTCTCTCCCTCACGAACTTACAGGACCCCATGATGCCTGGGCAGGACGCACAGTCTGACTCAGGGCCTCTCTCACCTGTCCGTCACTGCCCTGGCCTGCTCTTCCTTGGACAGACCAGCACGGTCCTATCTCAGGGCTTTTGCACTGGCTGTTCCATCCACCCTTCCAGCATGTTGGGACCGTGGCCCTTCCGCCAGAAATCAGCCCCGCTCACTCCTTCACCTCCTCCCAGCCTTTACCCCAAAGTCTGAACGATTCCCCCGACCATCCTGGTCAAAACCGCAGCACCCTCCCTCCCACCCCCAGAAATGCAACAGAAAAACAACCCTAGTTAATGCGATCCATCTCAGTTATCACCATCTGTTTTACTTAGTTTTCCCTTTTTTTTCCTTATTAGATTGTAAGATCATTCACAACAGATTTTTTTGGTCTTTTTTTTTCCTACTCTCGAGACTGCTCCCCCATAGAAAACACCTAGCACAATGTTGGTGCCTAATAAGTGGATGGTTGAATGACTAACTGAACAATGCCGAGTGCTGCGGACAGAACCAGGCGCATGGTGAGTGCTCTGCCCTTTAATTACGTCTTTTTCCCCTCAGGCTGAACCAAATAGAATCGCCATTTCTTGTGAGTCAAAAGCAGCCAGATATTGGCCCTTTCACAGAATTTAACCCAGCGTGTTTCCCGTGGCAGCCTGCAGGCCCCGGGGGAGGCCCCTCGAGGCCTAGCACACAGGAAGTACCCAGTAAACGTGAGCTCCCAGAAACGAAGTCGCCTGCTCCTTCACGCCAGGCGTGATGGCAAAGCACCTCCTGTCCGTCCCAAGGAGGCAAGGCAGAGCCTGTAGACTTCATAAACAGAGGACTTTGCTGAATTATTTTCTGCTCCTCCTGAAAAATCTCTGTCCCCGATTTCTGGTAAAGAACATAAACATAAAAAACACACCTTATGCTCTAAAATAACCCAGGTTCTGGCCAAACAAAGTCCCTCCCCAGGGGAAAAAAGGCTCGCTGCCTGCCTCCAAGGGGATGTGTTTGATGATGGTGGAGAGAGGCGGGGAACAGGAACAGCCGTGTTACATTGCTCTTTCCAGTAAAGGCTTCAGTTAAAGGAGATTTAAGTGTAGGACATGGGTTATCAGAGCTGAAAAAACCCAGCAATCACGGAATCTGCCCCATTTCACAGACCAGGAAGTGAGGTGAAGAAGGGGAGGGCTTGGCCTCAGGCCAGAGTGGAGGGAGGCAGAGGTCAGCCCCAACCTGCGCCCGCTGCCTTCAGTCTTGTGGCCTTTCCGCTCACTCCGGCTCCTGCGCCCGTCCCTCTCACCTCCCCTCTCTGCAGCGACTTCCTTATGGGGAAGTCCTCAGAGTAGAAAGCTAGGGGCAAAGGGTAATTCAGATGATTTTCATGGACTTCTGTAACAAGCTGTCAGATTGTCCTGCAAAATTAAATCACCAGAGAATCCCAATAGCCTTGTCAGCATAGAGGTTTATCCTTTTACATTTATTTTTGCTAATTTTATAGGAATAAATACAGACTGCTTTCATTTGCTAAATGGTAGGTGCTTACACACACACACACACACACACACACACACACACACAGGTCTTGGAACCAGGATCCCTGGGCTTGGTTTCTGGTTTGCCTTGTGATCTTAGGTCACATCCCCTTTGGAGACAGGGGATGCTTATCTGCAAAATGATGGGGTTGGACGAGATGATTTCTTAAGATCCCTGTCAGCTTTGACATTTGTAGTACCATGGTGCATTTTAAAATTAACATGAGATGACTTTTTTTTTAATCCTCACCTGAGGATATGTTTATTGATTTTAGAGGGAGAGGAACAGGGAGAGAGAGAGAGAGACAAAAAAAATCGATGTGAGAGGGAAACATCGATTGGTTGCCTCCTGTATGTGCCCTGATTGGGAATCAAAACTGCAACCTAGGTTTGTGCCCTGACTGGGAATAGAACCCGCAACCTTTTGGTGCACGGGATGATGCTCCAACTGACTGAGCCACCTGGCCGGGGCAGGACGAGTTTTTGATAATTAGAATCTGTCACGCTCCTAAACCAAGACAAAATGGCTTGGACCGGCCAGGCAGGAAGCAGGGCCCAGATTATACACGTGTAGCGATGACGGGAGACTTAGGAAGCACGGAAGCTTGTGCATCAGAGCTACACGCAAGCGACAGCACATATACTTAGTCTGCTTTTATGAGGGGCTAATTAACACTCATTTGTGGTCTAGCTCCAAGTCCTGTGCAGCTCCACCAGGGCCGGAAGGCAAGGTCATGGCCATTTGACTTCAGCCCTTAGAATCCCAGTCTTGAGGTTGAAGCTAGCTCACCCCGCCTCTGCTCACATACCTCTGCTGACACAGAGCTCATCACCTAACCAGGTGGCCCCTACTTTCTCTCGGCTGTAAGAAAGCTCCTGGGAGAGGGGCAGGTCCTGAAGGGGACAAGAGAGACCAGAAGGCCCAGACTTGGTTCTCAGAAACTATGCGTCAATCAGGGCAGGCAATGGAAGCTGGGGAGGAGGGCCAGTCAGCAGCGAGGCCTGGTGAAGGGCTCCGCTGGTTCCGCTCGCTCCAGACCTCTAAGGCAGCTGCTGACCCGAAGGTGCACAGGAAGTGCAGGGACGCATTCCGGTCCAAGCCTGGGTGGGCTCCGGACAAACCCCAGGCTGAGTCTTGCCTTTGCTCTCTTTGCTCTCTCTGGCTGGAGAAACAGTGCTAGGCCTGGGGCCCTTCTGCTTGGAGGTGAGAAGATCCATGGGACAGATGATGGCCCCTGGGTCGGGGAGGAGGGGTCAGATGTTGTCTGTGCCCAGAGTGGCCCATGAGTTCCCCATCACAAGGGGTGTGCCATGGGTAGCAAGGCCTTCCAGAGGGAATCTTTCGGAGGGGCTGGTCCAGACGCCAGAGGTCTTTACTCAGAGAGCATCATCAAGCCACAGTTCTTCAGACTGTGCTCTGTCTCAGACCCACCCCCCACCCCCACTCACAGCTCTCTTAGCACTGTTGGGCCTCTGGGGTCCACGCTTTGACATGAGCCAGTCCTATCACATCCAGCTGGGACATAGGGCTGGGTGCCAGCACCTGAGCATATTTAAGGGACTTCCCATATCATTCCCTAAAGCCAGGTGCATGCAGGCAAGTCTGCGGCCCAGAACCCCACCACCTCTAACCCAGGGATCCCCTAGCCCCGAACTGCAAAGCAGACTTGGCCGGCAGACTTTGACAGTCCCACCTTGCATGCCCAGCCGGCTCAATAGGACCTAGGGGTGTTCCCACCTCCTGTTTTTCATATGCAGGTGGTGAGTCCCAACACGGGTCCGGCTGAGCACTCAGGCCACAAGGGGGCCTGTCGGGCCGACTGGCCACACCCAGGGTGAGCGGCCCTCACTGCCGGCGAGAGGGGTGGGTGGTGCAGACAGTGCCCATCCGGGCCCTAGCCGTCGGGAGCTTGAACCTTGGGGCGGCCCCTCCTCACGGCCCAGTGAGGAAGGGGCCCTCATTGCTCTCTCTATCCCGATGGGGAAACTGAGGCCTGGAGAGGAGCAGTGCTTTGTGCAAGGTCACGCGGAGGGGCTGGAAGCCAGGTCCCCCGCGCCCTGCCAGGACCCCGCGGCGCGCCCTGACCCAGCATCCCTCCCGGGGTGCTGCAGCAGAGAGACGCAGCACACACACAGCGCGCAGACCAGGAAGGCATGGCTGGCAGCGCAGGGCCGCCCTACCTTGATGACGGCCGCGCAGGTGGCGGTGGCGTCCGGATCCGGCTCCGAGCTCCTCGCCGCCCGCCGAGTCCCCGCGCCCAGAGCCACCGCCTGCTCCCCCCGCAGCCTGGCGGGCGGGGCCGGTGGGCGGGGCAGGAGCCCGACACAAGCCCCGCCCGCGCACCCCGCGGGGGCACCCCTCCTTCCTCACTCTCCTGACTGCGTTCCTGGCCCCCCGGGGCTTGTCTCCGGGCATGCACACACGCACAGAACAGGCGCGCACACGCCGCAGTGATTGGGGCGGGCTCCCCGGAGACCAGGCTGAGGCTGGGGACAGTCAGACCCGCCTGGCTTCACGTCCCGCCAGTCCCTCGCTGTGTGGCATGGACAAGGGACTCGACCTCCCGGCGCCTCCGTTTTCCCCCTGGTGAAATGAAAACAGCAATCGCGCCTGCCTCAGAGAGCTATTTGAGAATTAGGGGAGAGGATCTAATTTACCCGCTCGGCAAAGTGCGTGCGCAGAGCCGGCCACAGAAGCGCTAGGTGAACTCCGCCAGGAGCAGGAGAGCAAGCAGCGCCGCCCCAGTGTCGGAAGGACACTCCCTTCCTTCTCGGGGTAGCCAGGAGAGGGCGCTGCTACGCAGTCTGGCAGGCTTGGGGTCCCAAGTACCCTAGGGATCCGGAGATGCGGAGGCCCCGCCTTAGAATAACCACCACCTAAAGCCTACGGAACCAGGCACTGTTCTATGCACTTTAAATGCATTACCTCACTCAGCTGTCATGCAAGCCTACGAGGTTACGCTATTACCCACTTACTTTACAAATCAGGAAGCTGAGAACACAGCTATAATTCAACACTAGGCCTCGTGGCTCTCAAGCCCAAGCTGCTATCCACGCCACCTCTCCTGAAAGAAGCTCCGTGTTGCGTTCAGTGTTGTATCTCCAGGGCCTAGAACAATGCGTGCAACACAGTAGGCACGCAGCGTTTGTTGAGTGAGTGACAGCACATACTTTGTCCTATCACATGTGTTATTTCATTTAATCCTGATTACTCCTCTATTTGGCCACTAGGATTACCCCCACTTTACAGATAAGAGGAAAGTCGAGGCTTAGAGTCACTAAGTACTTGGGGGCTCTTGTTTATCTCCTCAGAAAGAACAGCCAGGGCCAAAGCCTGAGACTCGGTGTTCCCTGAGCCCATGGATAGGCTCCCTGCCTGCCACGCAGAGCCCAGCCCCTTGGTGTGGCCTGCCAAGCCTCAGCTGTACGGCCCTGACCCAGGACTTCTAGAGCTGGCCTGCTCAGTGGGCCAACTGAATGCACACTTCGGCATCAGCACAACAGAGTTGGATCTCTGATGTTCCAAAGAAACACATGGAAAATCAGAACGTGTGGGAGTTCCTTATACTGGCCCAGTATTTTTACAATATTACCTTAATTACACCTGGGGGGTAGGCACCATAGCCTTTTGAAGGCTAAAGCATCTGAATGTCTTAATTCAGCTGGGGCTTAGGCAGTATCTCTAGTGCATCCTCCCACCCCCTTACACGCTCACACCTCTGTGCCTTTGCTTGCACTTTTTCTTCCACTAGGAATTCTCTTACTGCATCACTTCCCACCGCCTAAACCTACTCATCTTTCCTTCCGGGCTTGGCACCAGCACCCCTCCCTCCCCAGGAAGACTTCCCAGATGCTCTGTGATTGTGCCCTCCCAGCCTTGCATTAGCATCATCCCACCCTGTGCCATGGAGGTAGGTGGCTGGGGTTGTTTGGGGGAAAGCTGGTTTGACAGGGACGTCTGGGGCCTGTGGGCATGTGGACCGACGGACGGGCAGAGAGGAGGCCATTGGAGGGCTCTGTAACAGGGACCCTTCTTGGAGATGCTGTGTGTTTGGGGGGGGGAGAGCGTCCTCCCTTTCCTGCCCTTCCCCTCCCCCAACCCTGGTCCGTTTAAGGAAGGCTACTCCCTGACCATCGTCTGCATTGCACATGTGGGGATACTGAGGTCAGAGTGGAGGTGACTTGCCCAGGGGCCTCTAGCTAGAAAGCCACATGATAGGTCTGGCTCCAAAGTTGGACCCGTTTGCCAGTGCCTTGTACGAGGCCACACTGCTGACTGGGAGGGGCCAGGAAACCAACACCTGTCTTCCCTAGGCAGCAGCATGGCCTGCTTTGTTTAATTGGCCGTGGAAGGGACCAGAATAGGTGTGTGAATGTACCAGAGAGGCAAGTTCTCCGCCGATCTGCCCCTCGTGGAGCTCTGCACCATGGCCCTGTGCCCATGGGAGACTGAGCGGAAACAGGGCCGCAGCTCCTGAGAGGCGAGGTTCTGAGTGTGGTGGGTGTAGCCCTGAACACAGGTGGTCTGTGGTGGGGGGGTCCTAAAGCGCCCTCCAGGCCCTTCTGCCTGCTTTGACGAGTCTCTGTACTCTTGGGGATTTCGGCCCAGGGAGGTCCCCTGGGTAACTCCTCCCCGCTCCTCTGTAGAATGGAGTGCTGCGGACCTCAGCGTGCTGGGGGTCTAACACCTGGAGAGGGATGCTTTGAGCAAGAGGTCCCATCCCCTGGGGTAGGAAGGTGGGGCTGTGAGGGATCAGATCCTCTAGCCCAGGAAAGCAGCAGCCCCTGGGGATGGGGGCGACAGCTGCCGTGCAGGGCCGGGAACCTGACACCAGCAGTAGGCCCCCAGGCCCTCCGGGGGGAGCTGGGGGAGGGTGGGCCGTTTCTCTGGGAGCAGCGGCAGCAGCCCCAGACCTCGTCAGGACTGACTCCATCCCCACCTGTCCCTGCTGCAGCCGGCTGGTGGGGCGGAGGGCCCTTCGCCCATCCTCCCCTGCCTGCAGCCAACCCCACCGGCCCTGCACCAATGCCTCAGGAGGTGGTGGGCCAGGCCTGCCCTTTCCCCTGGGTCCTCGGGGAGGTGTTCTAGGTTCCACACAAGGGGAGGTGAGCAGGGAGGGCCCTCCCTGGTTTTGCACTTAGGAACTTTAGATATGCGCATGGCCTAAACTTCCCGTGGCTGTGTGACTCTGGGCCAGTGGACTGGCCTGCGCCTTTTGCCCCTCATCTGTAAATCCGGCTTAGCCTGCAGTGGGCAGGGGCTCCGCGACAGGCAGCCCTCATTCCTGGCTCTGGCTCCCGTCAGCCTGCAGGGCCCGAGGCGGCCCCATCCGTCAGTCCCCATCGTTCTGTGGGCCCCCGGCCTCTGGGTGTCGTACTGCCCATGGCCCACAGCGCGCTCCGCATGGGGCCCAGCACCCGTATTTTTAGAAAGCTGCTTAGGTGATTCTGTGGTGTAGCCACGCAGGGACAGCTCAGTTACAGCACACAGGGATGGGTCGACTGCGAAGCCTCACCCCTTCCCCTGCGGGGCGGGGAGGGCACAGCACCCAGCTCTGGGCAGTGCCTCTCCTCTGCCCAGGCAGAGGTCGTGTGGAGGGGGTTGGAAGACGGTGGAGGAGAGGGAGAGAATGGGCCGGGGCTGGAGGGGAAGAGGTGGGAGCGGGCAGGGAAGGAGGACAGGAGAGCTGGGTGCCATTTATCTGGCAGCCTCTGTCTGATCCGGGATTGTTTACTTTTTGCGGAGGAAGGAATTCGGTTTTCAAGGCTGGAGTCTGAGGGGCCAGCTGGGCCCAGTCTCTCCAGGAGCCTTGGGCCTTCTGAGGCCTCTTCTGAACGAAAGGACCACTCTGCCCCTGGCTGCGCCGCACTGTGCCGGGCACCAGGCTCAGCACCAGCGCCGTTCCTTGTCTCCCAGTGACGGCCCTTAGGCTTACTGCACCCAGTCTGCTGGGGGCACAGCAGGACCCTCCAGTCCAGCCCACACGCCGTCATGCCGCACACATACCGTCTGGTGATGCAAGGGCCTCAGCGTATAAGAAAGCACAGTAAAAATGAGAAAGGCCGTCAGGCCCCCGCACGGGGGATCTGCGGGAAACCTGGCATCCTGGAGCCCCCGTGAATGTGGGAGGAAAGGAACCAGAGCGTCCCCTCCCCAGGGCTGTGCAGGGGTGCACATGGGGGAACTGAGCGCTGGGTGCGCCAATACCTGTGGGTGACAGAGGGCCAGTCTCTTGTCCCCAGTGACAGGCGTGGCCTCCTCCCCCCGGCCCTGCAGGAGAGCCTCGGAGCAGAGCTAGGTTTCCATGGGAGAACCCTGCACCCCCAGTCCTTCGGACCAAAGACCACCGACCTCAGTCACGGGTTTCACTGAGAAATGAGCTGCCATAGTCACCAGGTGGCCTTGACCCGGCCTGGGGGGTGGGGGGGTGGCAGAAGCCTCTGTCTGCCGAGGAAGGGCCTGGACCAGCCCAGACTGAAACGGAGCATGGCAGAGAACTGACGCAGGCACAGGCTGCAGTTGTCCCTGCCACTGCCTTTTCCTCGCCTCCCAACCGCCCATTCTTTGAGAAGAGGCGACTCTTCTTGCCCCGGCTGACAAGGCTGGTGCTGGGAGACCAGGGGGACAACAGATCCTGGGCTCTCTGCCCACACCCCACACTGTGTACCTCTTGGTGGTGGGCAGGGGTTTCCTTGGGATGCCCGCCCCCACCCACGTGGGCTGTGAGCAGAAAGGAGGGCACAGGTCCAAGGCTCACGAACAGGCCCTGGTAATTGGGAGCTGGGCCTGGAAAACAGGCGCACCCGGCACTGGAGAGGCGCTCTTGTCCAGAAAGACAGAAGCCCTGCACGCACAGGGCCCAGCTCCGCTGGGGGCCCGGGGGGCACTGGCCCTGCAGACACGGCCTCAGAAACAGCAGCCAGGGGTGTCCCTGGCCAGGAAGGCCCTAGTGGTGGACTCACCCAGGAACAGGTGGTTACTGAGAATCGCGTGAGTTCCAAAGCTTGTGAACTGTTTCTCCTATTTACATTGTTTTACACAGATAAACTTGGGGAACGTTCCAGGCTCCCCACAGAGACAGCACTCTGGTGTGCACGCAGAGTGCTCTGAGGAGGGATGAGGAAGGGCAGCACCCCTAGTGCGCCCGCCTGGGGAGACAACAGACCGGCAGCCAAGGTCCGATGGGGAGGCTGGTGCCCAGAGAGGGGCGGGGCTTGCCCAGGGTCACCCGGTGATAGGGTGCAGAGGGCTGGATCCCTGCTCTGTGGCTGGCCCTCTGTGGGCCTGCCGGTCGAGGGCGAGAAAAGGCTTTGGGGAGCACCAGTGGCCAGTCAGGCCTCCCCATCCCCCTCGTCCTCGCTGGTGCAACCCTCGGGCATCACTGGGTCCAGGGACGCACGGGTCTCCAGGTACTCGGCCTTGAGCTGCTCCAGCTCCCGCAGCTCGGCCTCCAGCCGCTCCCGGTGCGCCGCCCGCAGCTGCTGCAGCTGTTTCATGGGAAATGGGTTCATGTCGTTGAAGGCGATGTTCATCAGTTTCCTGGTGGGGAGACCACAGTCAGCCCCGGGCACAGCGTCCCCTACTGCCTGTACACACCGTGCCTTCCCAGGCAGGTGGCCAGGGCCCCTGGACTCTGCCCCTGGGGAGCGCACCTTCCAGGGAGGAAACGGGAAGGAGACAGTTTCCACCCAAAGTCCTATGTATTGAGACAGGAGGAAGCTCAGGGCTATGGGAGCGCCAACCCACTAAGGAAAGGCTGGTCAGGGAAGGCTTCTTGGGGAAGGAGTGGGTATGGGTCAGGGGAGTGGTGGAGAGCGGGGTGGGGGTGGTCTCACCGGCTGTTGCAAATGGTCTTGGTGAAGAAGCGCAGGTACTGGTAGATCTCCAGGCTATCCTGCAGCCTCATGATCGCCTCCTCGTTGTACTTGAAAATGGCCAAGGCATAGCGGAACAGCACCTGGGGGCGAGATGGGGACTCAGGCGGGGCATGGGGGCCAGGACAGGAAGTCCCCAGAGGGAGGGGAACCAGGTAGTGTGGGGTCCTGGACAGGCTGCAGAGGTTGAAAGCTTGCAGGAGGCCCGTGTGCAGGGAGGCCCCTGGGGAGGGAGACTGGAAACCCCGAGGGGAGCACAGCTTGGAATCTGGTGGCTGCGGCTGGGTCCCGGCTCTGCCGTGACTTGTCCTGGGGCCTTGTCAAGGGTTAGGCCTTGGCTCCAGTGGGACCAAGTTGGGGTAATACTGTCTTCACACAGGGTGCTAGCGGGGGTCAGCGGAATGACAAATCCGAGTGCTCTTTATAAGCTGTGCAGTGCGGTGTGTTACCAACCACCCCGTGGAAACAGCCGGATGGTGGGCGAGGGTCTGTCCAGGGTCTCCTAGCAAGGTCAGGGGCAGAGCTGGAACCAGTTCCAAGTGCCAACCTCCCAACCCAGGGCTTGGTCCAAACAGGAGGAAGAGAAGGCGGGGCCCAGGTGGTTGAGTGGCTGCGGATGGAACAGGGACGTGCCTTCTGGATCATGCCCACACCTCCTCTCCAGGGAAAGGCGCCTCCTTCAACTTTAGGGAGCGCCTCTGGAGGCCACACCACTTCCTCAAGCGCCTGCAAAGCACTGGGTTTACAAAGCCACGCTCCCAGCAGATGCGCTCAACAGCCCTGACAGCTGTCACTGCGCTCCCATTTTCCGGGGGCAGGATCGAGGCCCCGAGAGTGAAGGGTCTTGCCCAGGACCCTCCTGCTCACCCCCGCAGTGCCCTACCTTGGTGCCCTCATAGAGGAAGGCGTCCCAGACCTGGAGGAGGATGCTGCTGATGAGACTGTCGGCAAAGACCACGAGGAACCAGTTTAAGATGACGAAGGAGAGGTCCACGCGGTGCTGCCCCAGGTGGGCCATCAGCCTGGGCAGCTTCTCTGAGAGGAGGTCCTGGAGCACCCGCTGGTCCACCTGGAGGCCGGCGAGAGGGCCCGTCAGCTGCTGCCCGACGGAAGGGCCGCCTCCCTCCCTCCCTCCCTGCCCCTGCTGCCCAGCCACACACAGTTCTGGAGCCTCAGCCCGGGTCCTGCCCTGCCCAGGAGCATGGGGCCACCTGGCTGGGAGAAGCAGGTGTGGCAACACACCCTGCGCTGCTCCCAGGCTGCGGCACCGAGCTTCGGCCCAGAGGTCGCCGTGGGCTGTTAAGGCCGTGGCCGGCGGAACTTTGGCCCCTTTGCCCCTCTGAGCCTCAAGCCAAGCAGGAAGACAGCCTTATGCCAGCCGACACTACGGCTGCTCCTCTGCACCCACTTTGGGCGTGATGCACAGGATGCTCCGTGCATGTTTGGGGGGCCCTCGGGGCAGGTGTTGGGGGAGTCACACTGTCCAACTACCCTGAGCATCAAGGAATCCTCCCAAAGGGGGATGCTGCTGGGCAACGTGAGCCAGCGGCCTCTCCATGTGGTCCCTGTCACGCCTCCCCCTTGTTTTACTCGACCCTGGGGGTTACTCCCGGCGCTGGCTCCTTCCCTGGGGGTTACTCCTGGCGCTGGCTCCTTCCCTGGCTCTAAAATATGGTTCTTCAGCGGCCGGCCCCCCACCTCTAGACTAGCCCCACTGAGTCTCCTGTTACTTGTTTCCCCATAACCGCTGGTTCCCCAGCCCTCCCCTTCCACCCGAGTCATCTTCCAGGCGTTGGCTGCCCGCCCCGCTGCACCCTCCCTTTTCTTCCTTCCTCTCAGATGCCCAGGCCTGCTGTGCAGGCCTGTGTCCAGCTCAAAACCTAGGGTGATTCATTCACTCTAAGGTGCCACTGAATCTTCCGGAGAGTTTATGGTCGAACCGATGTGAGGTCTGAGATTTACTTCAAGATCACCAGAGTAGGGGGAGTGGGCGGCGGTTCACATGGAACAGCACCGGCCTCCCAGCGTTGGTAATTATTGAAACTGGGTGATGGAGACACGGAGGTTCGCATACTGTTTTCTCAATTCTTTTGGACATTCAAAATTTTCTCAAAATGAAAGTTTCTAAAAACTGAAAAAAAAAAAAAAAAACCCAAAACCCCACCATCACATATTGGTTATACAACACACAACTTCAGGGATGTTCAAATGTGAAAATAAAATACGGAGCACTTCCCAGCCTGTCCTGCAGCCAGAGGCGCCCGCGATACAGTGGTGCCTGGGAGGTGTAAGCAGGAGGTGGTGCAGCCGTCCGGTGACCACAAGATGATGAGCCAGAGGGTGAAAGCCACGTGCCAAGATGTCAGAGCAGGGGGCTAGAAGGAGCCTTCGGCTTTGTCTTTCCCTCATAAGAATCCTCCTCTTAAGCTGCTCTTAGGCTGGGCTATCCTTCCGGGCAGCCAAACCCCTCCTCACCCAATTTACCGCCTGTTTCCCCATGATCCCAGCTCTTGATCTCCAGCCCTGACCTTTCCACTCCACACCTGCGTGCCCACGCTCTCCTGAGCTTCCCACCCAGGTGGATGCCCCAGGAGGAGGGATCAGTGCTGCATGGCCAGCAGGAAAGCAGAACGGGGTGGGCGGGCAGGGAATGGCTTGGAAGGTTCGGGGCTGGGAAGTGACACAGTGCCCCGGAGGTGGCCTTTCTCCCTAAAGCAGACGGTGCGGACACAGCAAGAAGAGGACAAGGGCTTAGGTGGCAGAGGCGGGAGGTGCGGGTGAGTGGAGATGGGAGGTTGAAATGGTCTTTCATGTGCACCTCTGAGCACACCCAGGCCACACAGCTGACTGCTGGAGGGGCCGGCTCCGGCTCAGGTGCGGGGCTCCAGGCCTGGCCTGTGCTCTGTTGGCCAGGGAGGAGGTCCTGAGACGCTGGAGCTGCTGCGCTTCTCAGCTGGTGATGAGCGTGTGTGAAGAATCGTTACCACCTCCATCCTCCCAGTCCGGTCTTCCACCCTACCTGACCTCTATTTTGAAATTCTTTACTGGCAAATAGCAAGTGCACTAGGTTTTCTTCTCCCCTCCCCAGGAAACCAACTGTTTCTATGACACAAGGTCACCCCTGGAATAAACAGTCTGTTGTGTGGGGGGGTCCCCCAAATTCTAAAGGTCATCAGTGCACTGGAACTTCCTAGCTGTCCCAGTGAGGGGCTACTGGCCCATTCTGAGAGATTCCTGACTTTTCCGAGATTCATCGGTTTACGGGAACAACTCGGCTGACCTGCGTAACCACTAAGTCCCCTCCTGGCCCTGCTCACCTGGGACGCTGTCAGCGTCTTGCTGTAGTAATCGGCTGGCATGATGGTCTCCACAATGGCCACCAGGCACCAGAAGGCACTCTCTTCTTCATCCAGGACCAGCAGAGCGATGGCCGCCAGCCTGTGTGGGAGGGAAGGAGGCCTAGAGTAACCTGCAGAAGTCACGGCCAAGCAGCTCATGCTAGACATGGCTCCCTGGGCCCCAGGGGCAGTCCTGCCCCACCCCACTCCTTAACCAGCTGGTGTTGTTGGCACTTGGGGTGAGACAAACATGCTTTTGGGGAGGACTACACTGGGGATTTCCAGAGTGATGAGGATCATCTTAGAGCAGGAGCTTTGAAGTCCCATTGCCTGGGTGTGAATCTTGGTCCTGCCACTTCCTTGCTGGTGACCCTAGGCAAGTTACTTAACTTCTCTGGGCTTCGGCATCCTCTGAATAATCACAGAACTCTTATGGGGATAAACACAGTTAATACATGTTAAATGCCCAGCACGGTGCTTGACACATGGTGAGTGCTTTATAAATATTAACTATCCTCATCTTAATATCCACAGGCTTTGAGACCTCTGTGAGTGTGCTGACCTCTCTGAGCCTGCACCTGTGCAGTGGGACTGGTATCGACCTCCCAGGACTGTGAGGCATTGGAGTGAGAAGACACGCCCTGTCTGGCGCACACCAGGTGCTCAGTGCGTGGAGTTCTTTTCCTCCTTTGCTTCCCGTTTCCCCTAAGGTTATCATGGGGCTTTAATGAGATCAAGGGCATGAAAGAAAAAACCCACAGTGCTGGGCAGGAAGTCTGCTTGAAGGAAGCACTATTTTCTCTACTTCTCCCATCTTTCCTGACAGGTCTTTCCCAGGAACAATCCAAGAACATATTTTCCCAAATGTACTCGTGGCCATGAACTAGGTGAACACAAGGTCCCACAGACAGGTGTTCAGGGATGCTGTACACCCCAGCTCCCTTTCAGAGGGCAGTAATGCACAGGGTCCCAGCACAGCCTCTGAGAACCCCTGCAGGGAAAGGAGCATCATGTGACCTTCCACCCGGGGTCGTCCGGTGGGGCGGGGGAGCCCCTTTCCTACAGTGCACCCACGGAACACCCTCAGGGGGCTTCCACACTGCAGTGCCAGCAATGCTCACACTCTCAACGGGCATGCAGAGCACATTTCATCGTCCAGATGTTTATGCTTCTCTGGGCTTTTACTGGATTGGATTCGTGACCTCCAACCTCTTCCCAGGTTCATGTTTTTTTCAGAGAAACTGGGTCAATTCTCAAAAGAAAAAAAAAATCCCTTTTATCTCCCCAACAGATTGAGATGGAATTTCTCTCCATTTTGGCTACAATTTGAACAAGCCCTCATGAGTCGAGCTGAGTGGATGGAGAGAACAGTCACAGGTCTCTCAGGAAATAGCAAGCTCCGCCCTCCCAGGGCTGGGGAAGGTGGTGGTGGGGGGTGCAGTTCAGAGGTCATCAAGTTCAGGGACAGCAAATGCATGCTACACTGGCCAGCACACTAATTGTGCCCAGGGCAGACATCACTAATTGATCATGGCACTCTTTCCCGTGGAGTCCAAGCGGCCTCAGAGCCTGTCACAAGGCAAGGCAGCTGCATCCTGCGGGTCTAGATAGAGTCACTGCAGACATGGGAAGGCTGAGGCCCAGAAAGCAAAAGTGACTTGCTCAAGGTCACTCAATCAGTTGGTGGCAGAGTGGAAATAGAACCCAGGGCTCCCAAAGTCCACCCTGCTGTTCTCACACTGTTCTGCTAGAGCCTCAGCATGTGCTCATCCAGCATTGGCTTAGGATTCTGCACATGACAAGGCCAGTGAGGAGAGGCAGCTGGCACCAACCAGGACCTGCGAACTGCTCAGGGCTGCAGCCAGACTCCAACGGAAGGCATTTAAGGTTCAGTGGGTCTGCAAAGGAGGGACTGTGGCAGTGGGGGAAAAACAACTTTTAAAGCACTCCACTTATGTCTTAAAGGGAAATGGCTTTAAAATGTTTGCTCTAGCTTAGCTCTAAATCATTACCAAGCCATCTATCACTAGACCGGCAGGATTTGTTCCCTGTAAGCAGGGTCTGTCCTCTAGACACGACACATGCAGTTCCCAGGCCTACCACTTGATGGCAGCACCCAACAAGTGAAAGGGGCCTGCAGGCTTGGGTTTCAGGGCCTTTGAAAGAATAAGTAGCCCCCTCTACTTTTGAACAGGTTCTATTGCAAATAACTTTCTATTTCAAGCAGTAACATGAATATTTTACTAAATACCAATAACCTGTAAAAAAAGAAAACACTGAGAGAAAGAAGTAAAGAAACACCCTGTGGGTGTCACCTCTCGCGGTCTCAGTTCCTCCCATGGACCCCTGCCTCTTTCCTGCTGGGGGTTACCTTCAGACCCCTTCTGGTACAGGAACTGCCCCCACCTCTTCAGCACAGACGAACCGCTCTGGGTTTCACTCAGGATTCCCAGTAACTGCACGCATATATGCTCGATTTTACCCAAGTTAGACTGGAAATAAAGTATCAAAAATATCTACCCTTGGGAATCATTCCAGTTTAAACAGGGACAGTCTGACTGACTATTCTGTGTGGAATCAATGTCACACACCACCTACTCTGGAAAACGAGCAGAATGACTCATGTAAATTTCGCCTGAGCATATGTATGTTTAAACTGAGTCAAAACTTGCTTTGGGGAGTATCTGAGATTGTGCCACCTCTACCGAGATGACTGGGGGCGTCCATGAGAAGCCCGCACAGCACTGCGCTGGAGGGGGCAGCCCTCCCGGGTCTGCCCACCCTTGTCCCCTGCCGTTGGACTAGAAGGTGAAATTAATCCAGGCTGGGCCAATCAGATTCCTTCCTTAGGGAATTTAGATCTGGGACATGAGACCATGGACAAAAGGGAAGACCTGCTGAAAGGCTCCAGCCTCAGGGGCCCAGGTCCCCAGTCTGACAGTCTCCATGGGCCCTAAATGTCCACGGAGCGATGGACTGAGAGGCTGGTCTGCTGAGCGAGAAGGAGGCAGAGACTCGGAACGAGAGGGCGCAGACCAGGCAGCCCCACCGAGGGCTGCAGAGCAGGGCCACCTCAGAGCTACACGACCTCCCGGGACTGCAACCCTGGGATGCGGTGTGAAGGGGGCCCCGGGGCCTCGGCTCCTCATGACCACGTGGCCTCTAGCTCTGTTTTCTTTTCCTGGCTTGGGCAAGCTTCCCCTGTAACACTTACAAATCCTCTTTTCCTTCGGTTCTGTTGAGAGGGTTTCATTTAAAGCAAATGGTCTCTGACCCAGACAGTGGCCCGACTTGTGAGCTGGGTGTGCACTACACAACTCAGGGGACTGCTCACCAGGTTTTCTTTGGAGTGGCAGCAACCTGAGCGCAATCGAAGGACGGAGCCTGGGATGAGAGCGCTGAGCTCGGACCCACCTCTGCCCTGAACGTGTTCTTGCACCTGCTGTCCCCACCTGCACAGTGGGAATCGCATCAGGCCTCCTGGACTCACCTCTCCAGGTTCTTGAGAGGCTCCAAAGAGACAGAGGGCTGCCCTACCTGTTCAGGCCCTGGCAGTAGCCGATGGAGGGGTTCTGCCAGGAGAAGGCCAACAGCACCCGGCGGAGCTTGTCCGGCAAGCTGGAGGTGGGGCAGGTGAAGTGCTTGTTGTTGGGGAAGGTTCGGTTCAGGTCCAGCTCGATCTGGCGGGCAGCAGGGTGCTTGCAGGCCTGGCCCCGGCTCAGCAGCTCCTGGTAGCAGCCGGGGACCTGCAGGTGCTGCAGGCGGCGGTGAACCAGCCACCTCCAGACGCGAGGCCGGTGCTCTTGGGACACGCCCATGCGCAGCAGCTGCTTGAGCTCCACGGAGGGTGCGAGCTCACCCAGCGCAGCCCAGCGCTCTCTCAGGGGTCGCTCCATAGCCTCGTGGGCCAGCAGGTGGTGGGAGCGCACCTCCAGTGCCTGGATCTTGGCCAGCAGCTTCAAGTCTTCCACCTCATAGTTGGGCACCGTCAGGAAGCCGTATTCATCATACTCGCTGCCAGCAAAAGCCCGCGTTAGCAACACCTGGCAGAGCCCTTCCCTAGATAAGGGGCAAAGGGGAGGCGGTGCGCCCTGGGCAAGGTTCCTGCCATGGCTTCACTGTGGGTTAGCCATGCAGCTGTGGACAGGTCACTCGGTTCTCTGAACTTCAGTTTGCTCATCTGTACAATGGGTAGAGAAACTCCGGCTCTGCCTCATAAAGACCTACTGAGGTCCTGCTATAAACAGCTGGGGGCCTACATAGTGCCTGGCACACAGTAAGTGCTCAAGAGACATTCACTCATTCACTGTGAAAATATGAAGGATCCTCTTGTTCCGCCATGTGCCCTGGGCCCAAGGAGTCTTGCACTGTCAATAGAGAACCCCACTTCCACAGCCAGTAAGCCCAAAATGGGAGGGGCGCAGACAGCACCAATGACAAACAGATGGGAGAGCTGGGGATCCGTTCCTGACGGCCTCTCACCCATTCAACATTGATTTGCCCCTACGTGTGCTCTGCGTGCTTGAATCCTAGTGATCTTGCAAAGCAGAGACCTTACACACAACTTACGGAAGCTGCTCAGGAGAGCTCACTCACGTGACTCGTCCAGGGTCACACAGCGAGCGACCCAAGCCTGGCTCCAAAGCCTGGGGGGCCCTCGACTCCAGCCGCAGCCCCTTCTCTCGTTACTTAACTGTCCTCGTCCATAGTGCTCAGGAAGGGCCTGGCTCAGGGGAGGCGCGGGCTGCCTCCTCTCCCTGCCTTTCTGACAAACGTCCCAGGTCGGGGGCACTGTGCCGTGTGGCCTCAGGCAAGGGGCTGCCCCCTCTGAGCCTGCCCTGCCCCAGCTGTGGACGGGGCCCACCTCAAACACATGCTCATTTATCTGAGTAGAAGGAGGTAAGAAATGTGCAGTGCTCACGCACAGTCAGCAGGGCAGCTGGGGACCCCCAGGTCACATGGAGGCCCCCTGCCTCTCCGCGGCTGGGCTCACCTGATGGGGCTCAGCTCCACGGCATCAGCAGAGGCCTCGCTGGCTTCCCACTGCAGCGCCTCCTGGATGAGTTGCCTGAGCAGCTCGGCGCACTCGCTGGCCTCACTGCCCATGGCCTCCTGTAGCCTCCGCAGCCCTGCCAGGTACTTGCTCTCCACCTGGCAGTTCCTGGCTTGGAGGTAGGCACACTGCCGGGGATGGAAGAGGGGGTGCTGGTCAGGCCACCTGGTTGGGCTGGGGCTGCCCCTGAGGCCTCAGGCCTGAGCAGCTTTAGGCAGCACACCCTTCTCCCAGCTCTGTCCCCCACCCTTCCCCACCCCAGCCCTGCATGTAAAGGAAAGGAGCCGGTCTCCAGTTCCAAGGGTTTACAACAAGGCAGAAAGGGCACCAGGTGAGCAAGAAGGGCACCAGTGTGGGCTGGAGCTGGGTCCAGAGGAGGGAGGGGTGGGCAGAGGCAGGGAAGGCTCTTGTAGGGCCTGCAGTCCTGTCCTGGTTTGGCCACTGCCGGCTGGGTGACAAATGGCAAGTTCCTTAACTTCTCTGTGCAATGGGGACAACACAGAGCCTGCCTCTGAATTCTGGAGAGGCTTGGAGGGGCTGATGTGTGTAAAGTCCTTCCCAGGGCCCCAGGCCCAGAGCAAGCTCTCTGTAGGCAGTATGACTGAGCAGTGCCCGGGGATGGACATGGGGCTCTGGACAACGCCCTTGTGCCTTCCGCTGCCATTACGTGGGCTCTTTCTGTTCCTCAAACACACTGCCTCTCTCCCACCTCACGGGATGCACACTGCACACTCTCCCTTTGCCTTGAACTCCGCGTTTCTACTTATAAAAGCTGGGCAGTGCCGGGCGAGTCAGGTACCCTCCCTGGGCCCCGTTTTTCTCCTCTGTAAGGTGGAAATGGGAAAGGTGTGCCTTGTAGCCCTGCTGCGGCCTCTGGGCCAGCCCAGCTCCTGTCTCATCCTGGGGGGCACAGTGGAAGCCTCCTGGGCAAGGCTGTCATTCTGTGGCACCCCTGCCTCTGGGTCGCCATCTCCAAATATTTGCTGAGCATTGACACCAAGCCATCCTGCCAGCCTGCTCTACCTGTTTCAGCTGGCCCCCACCTTGGCTTCCCTCCACCTCAGGGGCTTCCTGAGCCCCTCTTCCCACCACCACTAGCCTTCTCAGGGACTCTGCTACAGATTCCCAAGTCTTCCTGCCTCCAGGACCACCTCGTCAAGTCCACTGGGCACTCACAGTTCTCTGAAAACAGAAGTCTGACTGAGACCCTCCCCACTCAAAACCCCGCGACAGCTCCCAGCTTCCTCAGATGGGCTCCCATGTCCCCGCCCTCCAGCCTCACGTCTCACCCCCACGCCCCCTCCCTGCCTCAGCCCACGGGTCGTGACTGCCTCTCTTCTCGGAAGGCTGTTCTCCACTCTGTCTGGACAACAGTAACTCACTTTTAGGACTCAGCTCAGAAGACACCTCCACCAGGAAGCCTTCTGACTCTTGCTCCCTCCAGGCCCCAAAGAATCCTGTGTGCCCCACTGCATCTTGATTGTGTTCAGCTCCCTCACTAGTCTGCACCCTTCTTGAAATCTAGAAAGGATTGGTGTTGGTTCTTTAAATGTTTGGTGGTGAAGCCTTTCTCTGTCGGGAGATTTCTGATTACTGAGGCCACTCCTTACTAGTTACAGGTCTATTCGGACGTTGTTTCTCTGTGATTCAGTCTTGGTAGGCTTTGTGTTTCTAGGAATTTGTCCATTTTGTCTAGGGAATCCGATCTGTTGGTCTACAACTGTTCATAGTACTCTCGTATAATCCTTTTTATTTTTGCAGAATCAATAATAATGTCAGCATTTTCATTTCTGATTTTAATTTGAGCCTTCTCTTTTTCTTAGTCTATCTAGCTAAAGGTTTGAGAATTTTGTTGATCTTTTCAAAAAAATTAACTTGTTTCATTGATTTTCTTTATTGTTCTCTGTTTCACTTATCCTTGCTCTAATCTTTGTCTTCTTCGGCTACCTTGGATTTAGTTCTTTTTCTAGTTCCTTAAGTTGTAAAGTTAGGTTGTTAATTTGAGCTCTTTTTAATTTTTTAAAAAATCACTCATAGCTATGAATTTCCTCCTTTGCAAGGCTCTCACTGCGCCTCCTAAGCTTGGGTCTCTTATGTCTTCTTTTTCATTCGTCTTCATGTAGTTTCCCTCGTGATTCCTTCCTGGATTCACTGTTTAAGAATATGTTGCTTAATTTCCACAGATTTGGGAACTTTCTAGTTTCACTTCTGCTATTCATCTCTAACTTCATCGCATTGTGGTTGGAAAACAGATTTTGTATGACATCTGTCTTTTTCGATCTGTTGAGACAAAATCTGTGGCTCAACACGTGGTCTGTCCTGGAAAGCGTCACGCACGCACGTGAGGCGAATGCGTGCGATGCTGCCGGGCGGAGTGGTCCTTCCGCGTCTGTGAGACTCGGCGGGTCACTGTGCTGTAGAGGCCTCGAGCTCCTTGCTCATCTTCTCTCTGACTGTTCTGCCCGTTTATCGTCACAGAGCCGTCCGCGACTCCCTTCCATTCTGTCCGTTTTCGCTGGCCTGTTGTTAGGTGCATTAATGACTGTAGCTACTGTATCTTTGCACCGAATTGATGTATAATGGCTTGCTTTGTCTCTTGCGACTATTTTAAAATTTAGTCTCTTTTGTCTGGCATTAGAATAGCCACCCTGCTCTCTTTCAGTCACTGTTTGCATGGAGTATCTTTTCCATCACTTCACATTCAATCAATTTGCGCCTTTGCATATAAAGTGAGTCTCTTGCAGACAACATATAGTTGGATTGTGTGTTTTTATCCCTTCTGCCAATCTGCCTTTTGATTGGAGAGTTTAATCCGTTTACATTTGAAGTAATTATTGATAAGGAGGGACTTCCGTCATTTTGCTACTTGTATTCTATATGCCATATAACTTTTTTGCCTCCCATTTCCTGCATTACTGTCATTTTTGTGTTAATGTTCCGTAGTGAAGTGTTTAAATTCCTTTCTCATTTCCTTTTGTGTGTATTCTATAGCTATTTTCTTTGTGGTTACTATGGGGATTACATTTAAAATCATGTTATAACATTCTAATTTAAATTTATACCAGCATAACTTTAATAACATACAAAAACTCTGCACCTTAATACTTCCATTTCTACCCTTTTGGTTGCTGATTTCACAAAATTGTACCTTTATACATTGTGTGCCCTGAAACATAAATAATTCTTTTAAATGCATTAGTCTCTGAAATTATGTAGAAAACAAAATGTGGAGTTAAAAACCAGTAATACTACTAGCTTTTAGACTAATACTTGCTTTTGTTTTTTTTCAAATGTAGTCTTCCCTGACTGGTGTAGCTCAGTGGCTTGAGCGCCGTCCCACAAAGTGAAAGGTCGGCGGTTCGATTCCCAGTCAGGACACATGAGTGGGTTGCGGGCCCATCTGTGGTTAGGGTGTGTGTGAGAGGCAACCGATTGATGTTTTTCTCACACATCAATGTTTCTCTCTCTCTTTCTCCCTCCCTTCCCCTCTAAAAAATAAATAAATAAAATCTTTTGAAAAATGTAGTCTCTTAAATTGTGTAGAAAACAGTAAGGGGGATATAAACAATGTTCACAATACTACTAGCTTTTATAGATGCCTGTGCATATTCCTTACTGAGGTCTTCATTGCTCACACGCCTCCGAGTCGCTGCCCAGCGTTCCCCACGTAGCGCTGCGGGCCTCCCCGAAGCACTCCCTGCGGCAACGCCACCAGACCTGCCCCGCCCTGAGCAGGCCTGGTGCTGATGGACTCCCTCAGTTTTTGTTCGTCTCAAGATGTCTTGATTCCTCTCTCACTTTTGAAGGAAAGTTTTGCCAAATATGGATTCTTGGTTGATGGCTTTTAGCACTTTGAATATTTTAAGCCACTGCCTTCTGGTTTCCAGAGTTTCTGGTGAGGAATCTTCTCATCATTTCATGGAGGATCCCTTGTCTATGACGAGGCTCTTCTCCCTGCTTTCAAGATATCTCTTTGTCTTTGGCATTAGAAAATTTGATAGTGATGTGTTCGTGTGGGTCTCTTTCAGTTTATATTCAACTTGATGTTTATATTCATCTTGATGTTTATATTCATGTCTCTCGTCAATTTTGAGACATTTCCAGCCACTATTTCTTCCAATATTCTCTCTGCCCCCTGTCTCTCTCTTCTCCTTCTGGGATTCCCATAATATAACAGATACTGATGGTCCACTTAGTGTTTATTATTTCCCAATCTTTTCCTGTTTCTCAGAATCGATCATTTCCATTGCCCTACCTTCATCTTCACTGCTTCTTTCCACCCGCTCAAATCTCCCTTTGAATCTCTCTAGTGAATTTTTCATTTCAGTTCTTGTACTTTTTAGCTCCAGAATTTCTTTTGGTTTCTTTTTAGGTTTTCTCTATATTAAGATTCCATTTTGTTCATACATTACTTTCCTGATTCCACACATCTTACTTTAGGTCTTTGAGATCTCTAAGATAACTGTGTTAAAGTGTTTGTCTAGAAGACCTGCCATCAGGTCTTTTTCACGGACAGTTTTTGTTGATTTTTCCCCCTTTGAATGGGCCATACTTTCCTGGGTTGTTTTTTTTTTTTTGTATACTTTGTGATATTTTGTTGAAAACCAGACATTTGAATCTAATAATGTGGTATATCTGCAAATCAGATCCTCCCTTTTTCATAGGGTTTGCTGTTTGTTTTTTTAAAATTGTTTTCCTTTCTTTAATTGTTGTAGGCTGCCTCTGTGCCAAGCATCAGCCTGAAGTGTAAACTTAAGGTCTTCCCAGGTTTCTCTGGGCCTCTCTCTGAGCACACGTGGTCCCCTTCTAAGTTTTCTCACATATGCAGCTGTTTTTGAATGTTTAGTCTTTAATATTTGGCTTCCAAAAGGAAAAAAAGAGAAAAAATAAAGGTGGGAAAAAGGATGCCAGCTCTTTAAAGTCCCCAGAAGGGACTTTCTCCAGGAGGGGCTTGAAACAAGGTGCAACCGCAGTGAGCGCCTGCCTTTCCTCTGCGCCTCCGGGACCGGAAGCAGCTATTGGAGCGCAGACGCAGGTGTCGGGAAGACAGCTCACGAAGGGCACAGTCCAGAGCGGAGACAGGCAGTGAAGAGGGCGAGACGGGCGTGAGACGGTGAGGAGAACGAAAGAGTGGCAGGAATGGAGGACCCACCGCTCACCTTCATCAGGAGGGCCCTCTCCTTCTCGGCCACCTTTCTCCAGATCTTCGTGACCTGGTGGATCTCAGAATTGAGAAAGCGGTTCTGGGTCCGGTAGGCTTCCATGTCATCCTGGAGAAGAGAGCAAAGAAGTTGAGTACTTGTACCATAAACATCTCCCTGGTTCTCAGCCTCGAATGAGCCGCCAATACTTCCTTTCTTTAGAAACTTCCAATAATGCAAACAGAAGAGGAAGTCTGAAAGAAAAAAAAATTACTAATAGCCCCCTTTCTCTCATCTTGATCCCAGAATTAAACGGTGGAAAGAGCACTAAGCCTGGAGTTCAGGTCCTGACCCTGACTTCCAGGCTGGGAGACCTCACTGCACTGCTCCGACTTGCTGGTTTCCCATCTGTAAAAGGAACAAATAGCAGCTACCCCACTGGGCCACATGGGGACTAAGTGAGGTAGCATCTGTCATAACACTAAGTGCAGGGCCCAAAACATAACAAACACTTGAGCAATGTTTGTCTTTAAAATATTTTGTCATATATTTGTGATCATACTAAACAAGTTTGGGTGGAGAACTTGGTTCCTTAGTGTCCTTTGCAAATACTTTTCTATGTTGCTATAGAAACTTCCCAGTGATCATTTTTAAAGTCAGACGTCTATTTTATTGGATACATTTATAACTTAGTTATAACCCTCTCTTGTTGTTTTTAACTTGAGCCCTGGGGAGTCAGTTCGCTTTGGACTGTGAGCGAGGCTGTGGTGCACCTCTCTGAGCCTGGAGTTTTCCTTCTGCAAGCTGCCCAGCGTGGGGAGCTAGACCCAGCCGCTGCGGTGTGTGAGGAGGAGCTGGCCAAGCACTGGAGAGGCTCAAGCAGAAGCCTGGGTCTCAGAAAGGGGCAGTCCCAGCGATGGCTCCCAGTCTTCATCCTGCTGGGAGGGGCACCGCAGAAGCAATGGGCAACACACACTCACAGCCACGCCCGGCAATTCCAGGGCATTTACCAGCTGAAACGCAACCCCTTTTCTCCCACCCACGAACTGGGCTGGGCTGGATTGAGTGTGAAGCACTGGTGCAGAGATGACGTGGATGGGCACTGACTTGTCTGGAAACTGAGAACAACGTCATTCCTAGCCTGTGGTGTTTCATTATCAGGGAAGGGCCCCCTGTGAACAGCGCACAGGTGAGCCTGACCCATCCTGGGTGGGTCTGCCTTCTGGCCAAGAACCTGCCCAGCCTCTGAGCTCCAATCTGTGTCCAGGGTCTGCTGCCTTCGTCCGAGGCAGCTGACACAGTGGGGGTGCCACGCGTTCCCAGGGCTCCTAGCGGGAAATTAACGTCCTGGGCCGACTTCGTCACATGGCCTTTCGCCACTCTGTTGGGGCTCTCTGTGATGTCCCCAACCCCAGATGCCCCCTGCTTTCATCTGTCTCACTGCACCCAGGCTACAAAGCTGTCCTCGGGCTGAACTTGCTCTCTGCCCTCTCCTGCTGGTCAGCACCCAGGCAGGTTCAACTCCCCAGCCGGCCTTCCTCTTACCCTCCCACTGCGTCTCTGCCCTAGATCAAAATCTAGACTCTTTTTCTTGGAAATGCTGCTGGGCTGTCAGCTGCTCTTCTGGGCAAGTGTCTTCCCCTTCGGGACCCCCGCTCGCTTCTCCGGGTGTGGGGCGGGGTAGTGAGACGGGTGGGAAACCACGTTCGCAGCACAAGGACCAGCCTCCTGCGAGCGGGATTTTCCAGGACCACTCCCCGCTCCCAGGACAGTCTCACACGGTAGTGTCTGCAGATTTAGAGAACTCGTGAGCACAGAGCTGTGCAGGCTCCGTGCGCCGTCACCCCCGCCCTCCATCTGCACGCTGAGCACACCCCCTCACAGAACCCTCCCAGCAGCGCAGACAATGACACAGAGGAGGACTCTGAGGCCCGGAGAGGAGGAGTAGGTTGCCCGAGATCCCCAGCTGGTGCCAGGCAGGGTGTGACTGAACCCCGGTCTGTCTGACTCCCAAGCCAAGTGCTAACCCCTGTGTTTACCGCCCAGCCACTCTCTAATCTCCCTCCCCGCCGGAATCCACCTGACGTCCAAAGTCTAGTTGCACCCTTCCAGGCTGTCCTTGGTGTCTTCTGGCCGATGCGCACGGGCTTGTCCAACCTCTCGGAACTGGAGGTGTAAACACAGCATGTCCGTGCTGCCCGAGCCCAGTGCTGCCTGGTGGCCAGGGCAGGGGCCCCAGGGCCACGCTGCCTGGATATCAATCTTGCCTTCGCCACTGAGCCCCGGGACTCCCCCTCTCTATGCCTCATGTCCTCACCTGGAAAACGGGGGTAATAACCACCTCAGGGGTTGCCAGGAGAATCAACTGGTCAGTATGTGCAGAAGGCTTAGAATGGTCGCCAGCGTGCGGCAAGTGTAGGGGTGTGTCATCTCCCTCTCGGAGCTCTGACACCTCTGACTGCGGCTACCGTGGGTGCTTCCAAACGCCCGGGAAAACGAACGAGCCTCCAGGCAAGGGAGAAGAGTGACCGGCTGCCTGAGTTCCTGCCACACGCCAGGCCCATTTCCCCCACATTCGTTACTGTGCTGACTTCAACTCGACCACAGCGCTGTGGGCGAAATATTAAAGTACTATCGTTCTCTCTTTTTTTCCCCTCTTCTTCATCTCCGTTCTCTCTTTACAGATGAGGAAACCTGCACAGAGAAGGAAGGAAGTTCTCCTCTGTCACACGGCTGGTATGGAAAGAGGCAGAACAAACCCATGTGTGCTCCGTCCACTGTAGGAACCGAACACTATTTCTGGGTGAAAGGCAGGGGTGTCCGCTGCTGGAGCGCGCTCTGCACCGCCACCTGGTCCTGCCTGCTGTTTCCGTCCCTCTTTCCTCCTCCCTGGCCCAGGCTTTGGATGTGCTGCACCGGGCAGAGAGGGAGGACAGGACTGAGCAGCCCTGGAGCAGCCGTGGGTAGGGGTGGGGTGGCGTCTGGACAGCGCCTTCCTATTCAGCTTATCGCCCTACCCTGAGTGTTCTCCTTGGCTCAGAACTGTAGGGAGGAAAAGAGAGAATCTCAGAGGAGAGAAAAGCCACATGAGAGTCACCAGCGAGGCAAAGGAGGAAAATACAACTGAAGAAAGGGGACGGGCAGGAGGAAGGAGTCTGCCTGTCGCCTGCCTCCACAGGGACCAGGAACCCCGGAAATTCTGGGGGGGAATGCTGTGTGGACCAGCCCATGTGCTAGTGGGGAAGGCAGTGGAATGGGTGTGGGAACCTGGGGCCTATTTGTGACCTGGCCAGTCCTTTCACCTCACTAGGGCTCGGCTGTTCCTGCCAGAAAATGGCAGGGCGGGGGGCGGGGGGAGGATGGTGGATGGCAGGAGGGCAGACCAGATCTTTGAGTCTTTCCAGCTCTGATGTCTCACGTCCATGATTCCAGTCTCAGACAGACAGCTTCAGCAACAACGACACACTTCCTTAAAGACAGCTGTTCTCGACCACAAGGTAAGCAGAAAATGGGAACACACTATGTCCCGAAACTCAAACAATGGATTCCCGATGGGCCTTCTGTTTTTTTTTTTTCCTAGATCAGCCACCTAAAGGCCAACAACTACAGAACTCGAGGACATGCAGCTCTTTCTAGCACTAAATGCTGGGCCTCTGAGGATCAGCTACAAATGTAAGTGTGGTTGATGTGAGTCAGAACCACAGTCTCCTCAGAGCTGGGCTCGCTGATAAATGAGATTCCTGCACATGCGAATTCAGGGGCGGCTCAGTCTCCCAGGTGAGTCCTGGCTCCCGGTGGATTCCAGCAGGACAGCAGGATGGGCACAGCTGGCAGGAAAGCAATCTGCTGGGAGCCATGTGCACTGCTGTGTGAAGGGCTGAGAGCTTTCCAACAACCTCGCTGCATCTGCATTTGAGAGGATTTTGTTTTGATTGTGAAGTTTTAAAAAATCTGATTTTAAGGAAGAAGACTCAGAGACTGCTTATATGGTTTTTCATGCTGGAAGACGGGAAAGGCATCTGGGTGTCTCTTATCTTCCCTTATCTTGCCGACAACGGCACCACTGGTCTCTAGAGCGTCTGGATTTCTCTCCTCCTCCTTCCCCACAATAGTTCTTTGCTGCAGCAACACAAGAGTTGCCATGGTGCCCTGACTGGTGTGGCTCAGTGGATTGAGTTGTGGCCTGGGAACCAAAGGGTCAGTAGTTTGATTCCCAGTCAGGGCACATGCCTGGATTGCAGGCCGGGTCCCCAGTGAGGACCATGTGAGAGGCAACCATACATTGCTGTTTCTCTCCTTCTTTCTCCCTCCCTTCCCCTCTCTAAAAATAAATAAATAAAATCTTTAAAAAAAAACACGGTTCCCATGGTTACATATATGTATGCGTGTGTGGTGTGTGTGGCTGTGAGCAGCAAAGTCTGGGCCAGGACTGGCCCTGGCTCTGTGCTACCCTCAGGGATAGCGGGACTGTCAGTGTCTGTCACCAGCCTCAGGTCTCCAGGTGTTCTGGCCGTTCTTGTCACCACCTTTCAGAGATGGCGCTGCAGCCCATGGCAGGCATCACACCTAAAATACAGCTCCTGCCTCCTGTGCTACAAGTGGCCCCAGGTGGCAGCCTGGGCGAGAGGAGGCAGGGATGGCAGCAGCAGCCAGAAGAGGCGAAGACGCTGGAAGGCAGCGGAGCAGACAGACTAGTCAGAGGTGTGTGCTCCAGCCCAGTCCCAGCTCCCCTTCCTCAGCCCACGACTCTGGGCAGGTGCCTTCACTTCCTCAGCCTCAGCACTGACCTCTGTAAAGTAGAGAGCATGCAAGTGACCACCTCAGAGGGCTGGTGCAAGGATCAAATGAAACGACACAGGCAAAGCACTTAGGACAGGAGCAGTGACCAGCGCTGTGATTACAAGCAGGGCACTGCCAGCTCCCTGTGCCATGGGCGGGACTGCCGGGGGAGGGCCACCTAGAACAAGGGGTCTCCCCGGGGCATCAGAGTGACCCCTAAAGAACCGGACCAGGCCAGGCCCCAGGAGTATAGCTGACCTAGCCCTCAGGAGTGCTGACCCACCTTGGGCTCTTTCTGATTTGGTGAGCTAGAGATGTCCTCCCTTTTCAGCCTAGGATACCAGGGAAAGGCCAACTTGCACTGGGCCTTCTGGTTAAGACAAGTGAGGAAGTATGCAGCCATACTTCCACCAGCATCTATTTCAGAGATGAGCATTCCAGGATTAAGGGTTACCCCTGCTGTACCTAGAAAACCCTTAGTGTGGACAGCAGTGCCCTCCCCAGAGGCCCTGGGCCTGGAGGGAGGGGCCCTTACCTTCAGGTGCTCCATCTTCTCCTGCTGGCTCAGGAAGTCGCTGTCGGCAGCCTCTGGGGGCACGAGGGGCTTGTTAGGGGGCTGCATGAAGTCCTGGGTGACCTTCTCCGTCAGCTTGCAGATGACCTGCTGTTTGGCCTCGTTCTTGTCCATGAGCAGCTGCACGTGCTGCTGCAGCTCCTGTAGCTCCTGCTCCCGCAGGCCCGCGGTCTGCGCCAGGCTGTCCCGCTCCTGCTCCAGGGCCTCCACCCGCCGGCCCAGCTCCGCGATCTGCCGCACTTTGTGCCGCACCAGCTCCAGCCGGTCCTTGTCCTCGGCCGCTGCCAGGTACGCGCTGGTCACCCTCTTCTCCTGCTGGGCGGCCTCCAGCGCCTTGTGCAGGATCCTCACCAGCTCCTGCGCGGAGAAACGGAAGCGTCTTAGGAACTCGGGGAAGGCCTGTTAGCTGCCAGAGGCGGGGCCCGTGCTCGCAGCAGTTCAACAGCCCTGAGAGGTGGCCGGCGTCACCCTCTGCGTCATCTCATCTCAGCCCCCGTTTTCTCCTTTTCTGTTCAAGAGTCTTAGCTTGACACCTGGTTCTGCAGCTCAAGACTACATTTTCCAGCCAAGCTTACAGCTAGGTGTGGCCCAGTGACAACTGTCCCTACACCGCACACAAGAAACGACAGGGGCAGCTTCTGCGTCATCCTTCGGAGCCGCCACACACGTGCCGCCCTGGCCCGCTGGGCTTCTGGCTGGGAGAAGGCAAGCGCTGCAGCAGCCACCCGGGGGCGCGCACACGCTGCGTGTGGGGGACAGCGAGCGGCCTCGCCGGCTCAGGACTGCGGGCCTCTTCCATGGGAACGTGAGAAACAAACTTCCAAGTTGTGTGAGGCCACAGCACTCAGAGGTTGTATCCTGAGTGATACCTGTCTGTTTCAGAGATGAACAAACTGAGGCCCAGCGGAGTAGAGTGGGATGTAATCCCGCATCACCAGCACTCCAAAGCCTGTGTTCCGGCAGCAATGAAAGCCGGGGTGCCATAGCACACTGCTCTCCCGCCTCTCACTCCCATGGCAAGCCTTACTAATTAACCTCAATGTTCCTTCCTTCTGAGGTCTAGTAGATTTTAAATTCCTTCTGAATTTAGCACCTACGCAGTCACTATCAATCGAGCTGAGACAGCAAGAGGGGAAACACACTGGCAACCCTCACGCTAAGCCACACCCAGAGAGCCTCAGTCAACCCATTTCTGCCCAGCCCCCTCCCCACCAAGAGATGCCCGCAAGGCTGGTGCGAATAAGCGCCAGAGAGCAGCAGACCTCAGTTTACACCTTGGCAGAGCACATGATTCATTCACATGGAAACTCAAGGTCTGCTTGGCTCCTGATGCCTTTGAGGCTCCAACCTCCCCAGGACCTGTGTTGCCCCAAAGCAGGCGTGAGGATTCACCCAGGGCCAGGATCAGACGATCAGAAGCCAGGTAGCCTGGCCGCCAGCTGCGCGAACCTCCTCGAACCTCATGAACCTTGTAGAGAGGGTCTTTAGGCCCTGGGGGTGCTCCATGCCAGCCTCATCTGGAAAAACACGGTTTCCTGGCAACACATTAACTGTGTCTATGCCAAAGCATTTAAATAGATGGGTCGGCTGGGATAGGGTGATTCGCTAAGAACAATTCTGTTTGGAGAACAGCCCCAAATCATGACTTCATATGAAAATCCTATATAGCATCCAGCCTCTATCTAGCATCCACTCAGTGCTGAGCCCTGGGCCAGCTGCTGGGGCCCAGGGAGGGACTGGTCACAGTTCCCACCTTCGAAAACCGCGAAGGCGAAGGCGGGTGGGAGTGAAGGTGAACCACTGTAATAGAGCGGGTTCCTTCGACAGAGGGAAGCAAGGGTGTTTGTGGGGGCCCAGAGCAGACAGCAGTGACTTCTGCCTGGGGTGGCAGTGGGGGAAGATCAGCACCTTCTGCAGAAAGGCAGGTCAGTTTAAACTGAAGACTGGGTAGGGCCAGAGCTGGCCAAGCAGCAGGTGGGAGAGAGGGCTGGGAGGGCTTTCCAGACAACTGCGGAACCCACAGCTCAGGCAAAGCCCCAGAGGAACGAAAGAGCAGCGGGCGAGGAGCTGTGGGTGTCCTCCGGTGCTGCAGGGAGTGGGGGAGGGGGGCTGCAAACCAGGCTGTGAAGAAATCCCTTCCTGGTCCCTGCTGAGAGAGATTAACTTGCTGTGGCTCCTAGATAACAGATAAGCCAGACCAGTTGACCAGTCTCTGGTTTGGCTGGGACTCGACCACCTGCTTAGCTGCCTGGTGAGATAAGCGACAGCCACCAGTGCTCAGGCTTGCCTGAGGCTCAGAATCAGGTGGGAATTTCCCCCCAGCTTTGGGAGAGTCAACTCTGAAGCCCATGTCATTACATCCAGCTGTCTCCCCCTTCCCACATCTGGTTCTCAAAATCCAAGACGAAGACACCAGCCCAGAAGGCTCTCCTCCCCCTCAGTGAGACAGGGAGAAAAGAAAGGGGTGGGCAAGGGGGCACGGAGCCAGAGTAAGAGGCATGGAGCCAGAGTAAGAGGCATAAAGGTGGAGTGGGAATGAATCGCGGATTCAGAAAACCTGGAGGCAGGAAGGCCCCGGGAGACCTGGCCCAGCCGCTTCTTGGGGGGGGGGGTGCAAAAGGGACCTGGTAGGGCCCCTGATGGGGAAAACATGCCCTCGCAGAGTGCTCCCAACCCCTAATCCAGGATCCCTCCCTTCTCCATGATGCACAGTTAATGGATTTTGCATTGAAATGTTTCTTTCAATTTCTTTAAAAATGGAAATAAGCCACATTCATAGCAGCGTTATTCCCAATACCCAAGAGACATGAACAACCCAGCTGTCTACTGACAGTAAACAGGTAAAATACGGTGCGCATGCGCAGCACTCACAGGGGAATATTATTCAGCCCGAAAAGAAAGGAAATCCCACCACACACTACACACAGATGCATTTCGAGGACATTATGCTACGTGAAATAAGCCAGTCACAAAAGTGCACATACACGCCTTACAGAAATATTAAAAACAAAAGCAGGAACTGGTGATCCCTGCCATTCTGCAGTGGCCTTTGTGCTATAAAGGAGAATAGAAAAGGAGCCACTTCCGTGCATGCACTCCGCAGTCGGTACCGCGTGCGGTGGGGGCGTACTTTCAACTCTCCTGCTCGGCTTCTAGGGAAATAACAGGCTGCGCTTCGTCCCCACTGAGTTTCCTAAGCAAATGACAGTCTTCGCTGAGTAATCCTGAGTGAACTACGCTGGCCCCAGAGGGCCCCAGGCCATGCCCGGGAGGAGTCCCTCAGTCCCAGCAGCCACCAGATGGTGAACATCCCCACAAACCACAGCCTTCATCTGCCAGAGCAGACGGCCCTCCGGGTGGTGCAGTTCTGTCAACTCTGAGAGCCTGAGTCCCCAGGCCAAGCAGCCATCTGGTACTCTCTCCCGGGGTCCACATCTCTTGTGGGGCCAGCACTGCAGGGCCTGGGGTAGAAAATGACTTAATGGGTATCAGAGTCACCCTGTGGTCTAGTGTGACACCAGGGAGGCACAGAGAGTTCGTGCCATTTTTTCCGAGGAGCAGGTGTGTCTGGTCCTGGGCTGTACCCTGAGACTGTGGAGGCGGCGGCCTGTGGTGAAGTCCTGAACCTGGAGAGCAGACCAGGGCCCTCCGTGGTGTCCAACAGAGTCTGAGACACACAGTCTTATAGGATGACGAAAGCGATTGGCAGGGGCCACCTGGCTGGCTGAACCAGAACATGACCTCCTGCTCCCACGTCCTCCCGTAACCTCTGGCAGAAACATGGTGCCTTCCCACGGAAATGCGCGGGGAGGGGCATCTTGGAGATGTGGGCACAGGAGATCCGGGGGGCCGTGTCCCAGCTGGGCTCAGAGGGTCAGGCGGAGTGCCATTCTCCGAGCAGCGTTCCTGAGCGCCCAGGGCTCGGCATCCTGAGGTGGTGTCAGCCTCCTCTGCCCCCTGGGCCAAGAGCCGGTCTCCTCTCCTTCCCTTCTTTGGTTTTGGTACCTGGGCTGCAGGTGAACCCCAGAGTGGGCAGGGCTGGGGCGCCGCCTTCCTCATGTGGAAGGAAGCCTGACCTCTGTCCATCACGGCTCTACCCCACAAGAACTCGTTTCCTGGAGGCCCGCGTGGGCTCACATGTGTTTCTAGAACTCCCCAAGAGAGTTCCTCTCAGAGCCCCTCAAGGGGGTGCATCATTCCTTCTAAGGCAGGAAGGAATCAACAAAAAGGACAAATAATCAAAGTCTGAATCTGCTGGGCAACCACTGGGGGCCAGGCACCAGGCTGTATGCATCTGGACACAGGCCTCTGAGGAAACATGGGTATACCTCCATTCAGGGGAGGACACAGGCTGCAGAGGTTAAGAAACTGGCTCAGGGCTAGAACTGGGGTCTGCAGAGGCCTGCGCTCTGATTACCCACTAGGCCGAAGCGCAACGGTGAGATTGGTCAGAGAGTGTGCAAATCCACTCACATTGCAGGCCACAAGCTAAACCACAAGGCCCGCTTGAGGACAGGGCTGAGGCTGCTGGAAAGTGAGCCAGTGAGAAAGTCCAGAGCCCTTGATGCTTTAACAGCTTCCTCTTCACATTCTCACTCTGACTGTGGCGAAGGTGCCCACAGCCTGGGCGGCCCTGACTCCTCTCCTCGCTCTCGCCCTCTTTCAGTGCACCCTCTGGGGCTGCAGCGCTGTCCGGGGCCGGCCTCCATGAAAGCTCGGTCCCCAGGGCCCCTCTACTCATGTGACAGTTCACGATGCCTTAGAAGGAAAGGCCGAGTCAAGGGAGACTGCCCATATTTCCTAGAAGGAAGAGGAGGATACGGGGAAAGGAGAAGCGATGTTTACATTCCAGGTTTCTTTTCCTGTCCAGGTTTGGGTGCAGGATTTAAGCCATACTCGTCCAGGGCTCAGGCAGCTGCTCTAGCTAAAGAGAGCCCGCTGCCCAGCGCTGCAAGCCACCTTTGCCTCCCTGCCACGTAACCCTTGCTGCTTCATGAGGCCACCCCGGATGTGAACACGATTTCCCTCTGGGTTGTAGGGTTTTTAATGACTTTCATGTCTGTATCTGTGCGTGATCAGTTTTCTACAATGCTCATGTAACTCTTTTTTTTTTAAACTGCTAAAATTAACTTCTCTGTTAAGCCTAAATCTTCCTCCCTGTCATTGTCCCCCACCTGCTGGGCCTGACTCGGGCCCCTAGGGCCGTGAGAACTGTCTGCTCTCTCTGTCCTGTGAGGGGTCCTCAGGGGCCTGTGCCCGGTTACCAGCTTCCAGGTCGAAGATCCCCCACCCCACCCCGTTCCTTCGGTGGCCCCTCCCAGAACCCTGCATCCCGGTCACCCTCCCCCAAATACTGTCCCTCATTGGGTGTGGGGTCAGACCAGGCATAGTCCTTCAGGAGTGGTCTGAGAGGCAATTATTAAAGTAGGTCCCAGAGACCCTGCCCTTGGAGGCTTTCTGTCACCTAGTTTGAGTGACAGCATGTCCCTGAGTAATCAACAGCACAGCATTTTCAACCGCCCACAGTTCTGTTAGGGACCACAGACTGGCCTATACCCTGAGGGGTCTCCTGGAGCCTGGGGCCTCTCTGGGGCCACAGCTTACCTTTTGAGACTTTAACTCCTTGGTAAGCATCAGAACCTGCTGCTCCAAGGCCAAGGCTTTCTCCTGGGCAGTGCGGGTCCGTGTGAGTCCTTCAGCGAAGAGTGGGAAGGTGCTGTTCCGGCGCTTGGCTTTCTGAATGAGATTGGCAGTCAGAGAGGACTTGGGCGTAGGCTTCGGAGAATCCGCTGGATCTTTCCCTGATCAAGAGGAGAAACACAGGTTATGATCAGGGGCCTTGGCAGTTCTCAAACTTGAGCCGGCTGCAGAGGGCTTGGTAAAATGCGGATTGTGGGACCCTACTCCGAGCTCTTCATGCAATAGGCTTGGGGCGAGGCTTGAGAATTTGCATTTCTAAAACACCCCTAGGTGATGCTGATGCAGCCCATATAGGGCTGGAGGAGATACACATTACTTACACTGTGCTGGCTGGGTCATTCGGCCCATCCTCTGACCTCTGCCTGTCCCTCACTTGTGGATCCCAACCTGCACAGGTGTGTTAGCCAGCTGGTCAGCCCCTCAGTTATAGGACCCGACAGAATGTCTGGTTTGTTTTGTCAGGATGCCACCTCTGCCCTCTGAGCAATTTTCAAAGTACACAGACATGCCTTGACAGGAACATGGAATATAGCTACAATCTGCATTGCTGCCCCTGAGAATGGCTCAAATTCGTACTTGATTCTTACTATAAGCTATTCTTACTATAAGATTCTTACTATTTCCCACAGGTGATTGTGTCAATGCTGCAAAGTCCTTTCAGAATCTCCTCTGGAGCCAGCGTCAGCCACTGATGGCCCATGGCCAAATCCAGCCCACAGCCTCCTTCCATAAAGAAGGTTTTACCGGGACACAGATACACCCGCCCGTTCGTGCACTGTCTGCGCAGGTGCCACTCCGCCAGGGCAGAACTAAGTTCTTCAGCAGAGACCACATGGCCCACGAGGCCTCATACATTCACTGTCTGGCTCTTTACAGAAAACCTTTGCCCACCAGAACTAAACTTCATTCTTAAACCCAACATCAGAGTCACTCGCTCAGGCCACCTTGTCCTGCCTGTCCCCCATCTTTGCTTTAGGGCTCTGCCATCAGTCTGCAACCAGGAACATTCAACGGCCTGACTATATGGTCCAGGGACCTTGAGAATCGTGTTTTCGTGGCACACACAACTCAGGCTGATGCAGCTTGTACAGGGCTGGACAAAATGGACAGAATTTCCCCTTGGCCCCAGTGTCAGCAAAGGCTTTCTCCTTTCAAGAAAATACGCGTTTATCTTCCGGACACTGGAAAGCATCTAACCACTTGCATCTCCCTCTTTGCTGTGGCTGCTGAGACGCTCAGAGCCACATCTTAGCTACTCTGAAGGATCTTATCTAAATGTCCTAACCCTAATTGCTCATTTATTTTCCCTAGATAGGTATTTTAAGAAGTATCCCCAGACTAAGATGTTAAAAATAAGGATGTGGAATGGGACCCCAGGGGAGGGGACAGGTAGGGTTTGGAAAACAAGCTGAGTGACTCAGCATCTTTGTTCTGGGGACCAGGCTACGGGCCAAACAGTCTTGAACAGATAAAGAACTGCCCTGACCGGTGTGGCTCACTTGGCTGGGCATCATTCCGCAAAGCGAAAGGTCGCTGGTTCAATTCCCAGTCAGGGCACATGCCTGGGCTGCGGGTTCAGTCTCTGGTCAGGGCGTGTACAAGAGACAACCAGTCGATGTTTCTCTCCTTCTCATTCTCCCTCCTTTCCTCTCTCCAAAAGTAAATTAAAAAACAACAACAACAAAAAACTATTCCAGTAGGTGACAGGAACCAGAAACTCCCTGAACTTGCTGGGTAGAACAGAATGGTCTTGTTCCAGACCTACAAGAAATCCGGTGGAGCGGAGAACAAAGCAGCCTGCAGAGCTCCCTGGAATGCAACGCCTGTGTCCTTCAAGCCAAGGACTCCAGGAGAGTCAGACTCCAGGCGGCTCAGCCCTGCAGCCCTGCTGACCTCTGAAACACTCCTGTCCACCAGCCCCGAGGGCAGGCAGGGCAGGGATCACTGTGCTCCATTCACCGCTGGAGAAAACGAGACCTAGGGCAGCGTTTCTCAGCTGGTGCCCCAGGATTTTGTGGGAGTGCTGACTCAGAGGGGCTGAGGGTAGGTGACTGAGGGCAGCCCAGCCTCTTGCCCCTGACTCAACTCCGCTTTTATATGCTCTGTATAGTAGATTTTGTGTGGCATCTAGGTTTCATGGAAATAAAGACGTAGTTCTAAAATCACTGATGTAGAAAATGAGGCCACAATATGGGGCACAGTGCTCGGCCTGAATTCCAGCTCTGTCACTGGAGGTGTGACCATGAGCCAGTCACTCCACTTGCCTGTCCTCAGTTCCTTCATTTACTAAATGAGAACGACCACAGTATCTACTGCTCAGGTTGTTAAAAGGATTAAACAGGTTAATGCAGGTAAAGTGCTTAGTGCGTGTGGTTGGAACTTAAAAAGGTTCTAGGAGAAATAAGCAAGTCAGAAAGGACCATATATTGCACGATTCCATTTATATAAACTATCTAGAACAGGCAAATCTGCGGAGACAGAAGGAAGATTAGTGGCTGCCTAGAGCTGGAGGGCGGTGGGGGTCAGGGCTGATGGCTGAGGGATGTCTGTTTTTGGGGGGGGGGTGAGGGGTGGGGGAGCTATTACAAATGTTCTAGAATTGATGATGGTGATGGCTGCATCGTAACTTTGTGAATAAAGCCACTGAGCCGTATACTTCAAATAGATGAACTGTATGGCGTGTGAACTATATCCTGATCCAACTGGTACCACCCCCAAAGTGTGTAGAGTAGGCCTGGCACAAAGTAGCTGCTCGTGGAAGTGCTAGTGTCATCGTTATTGCTGACTGGCTACAGCGCTGATCTTCCCCTGAACCGTGTTTGCGATCGGCGGGGCCTCCCCGGGCACCTCTCCAAGGCACACTTTTCTTCGAGTCACTTCTGCGCGGCCCAGGGGTCCTCTCTGCTATCAGAAGGCCCCCGCGATGCTGCCTCAGCCAGTTTTCTCCCGACCGCTGCTACGTTAAAATATGTTCTAAGGGCACCAATGCTACTTTCAAGAAAGCCAGCCTCCTCCCAACGGTGTGGGTCGGTCACATTCTGTGCAGGAAACAATGCTATGTCATAGCCGGGGCGGATCAGGCACAGCTGACGGACTTTAATCAGCCCAGAAAGGCACTTTTACACCCTTTTCCTACAAATTAAAAAAAAAGTAAGACAGTGAGTGAAGTTTCCCTTTGTAACTTCGAGAACCGTGATGAAGAGCTTCAGTTTGAGAAGATGAGAAGCGCTCTGGAGGTGGAGGGTGCTGACGTCTGCGGAGGAACGGGAGTGCGCTCAATGCCCCCGCACTGTGCACCGCAAACCGGTTCGACTCCGTGCCATGCATACTTCACTACCACAACAACGCAGCAGCAACAGTAACAATAAACCATTGCTTCTGGCCCCATGGACCCCGGAGCAATGGCCCGGAGGGTTCCATGGCTGATGCACGAAAGCACACTCGGTCTCTGAAGGCAGCTCAGACCGGGGCAGAGGCTCACCTGGGGCGCTGGGGTCAGGGGGTGAGGGCGGCTCCTCCTGCTGGGGCTCCCTGCTCTGCGGCGAATCTTCCCCTGGAGGTCCGTGGCCTGCTCCTTGGGCCTGCCTGTTGCCCCGGATGTTGCACATCGTGTTTCTGAAGGAAAGCAGAGGAGTGCGAGGCTGAGAGCCTGTCCTCTCTGCTGCCGCTGCGGGAGCTCAGGCCGAATCCCTACCCCCAGGCATGGCCTGATCAGTCTGCTAGACCCCAGACACCCTGTGCGACACACCCCACCCGAGCCGCTCCTGGTCCCCCTCACCCTCTCTTCTCCATTATTTCATCACACTTAATCACCTTCCACAACGTTGCTTATAAACAACGTAAGCTTCGCTGCCCTGCCCCAACCCCGCTGCTGGACTACAAGCTCCGTGAGGGCAGGAGGTCTGCCTGTTTGGTTCACTGAAGTGCTCCGGATGCCCAGAACAGAGCTGGAAATATAGAGGGCCCTTCTACATAGGTGTTGGATGAATTTTGAATGGATTTGCCAAACTGACTTTCCTAAAACCTTCATCTGGTCTTGTAACTCCCTGGCTCAGAAACCATCAGTGGCTCCCTACTTCAGCTGAGACTTTCCGAAATTCCCTGGGATCCTTCTCCTCTTGCTTTCTTTCCCTGCTCTGCTTTCTCTCCGAAGCCTCCACTGGTCACCCCGCAGGCTCCGAGGAGCTCACTGCACTTCATGAAGGGGCCACCCTGCGACCAAGTCCTTGTCTAGGCTGAATAATGATGATGCCTTTTCTCCACAAACCGGGCGCTAACCTGCCTGCATGCCTGCTGGCACCTGCCCTGCGGTTGTAGGTGCCTGGAATGCAAGCTCAGGGATACATGTTTGGTTGCAGGAAGGACCAAAGGCTGGCTGAGGACCAGGGACCACGGAGAAATTCATAATGAGTCAGATGAAAGAGTATTTTCCCTTTGCACAGATATACAAGTAGACATATTTCAAAATTAGTAACAAGGAAAAGGATTAAAGGAGCTCAGTAGGTTAGTGTCTTTCAAACTACAATAAACCACTGGCAGATTGTAAAACCAGTTTAGTATCATGACTGGCCTTTAAAACAATGGAACACAGGAGAATGCAGCCCACGGAAAGAGGGTTGATATTTTGTGGCATGCACCTGTGTGTTCACTGTGCTCACGGTCAACAGTGAGGAAGCACCGCACTGAGAACTCATTCATCAAGGGCAGCAACAGCGTGGTCCGAGGACGATGAGAGAGACTGCAGATCTGTGACGGCACCTTGGCTTGGCCACGTCGCACTGATGTGCAGTGCGTGCTTCCAGCAAAATGGGGGACAAATTACTGTGAAAACCCTCATCCCCAGACACCTGGGTGCTAGATAAATACAAAACATCTCTCACAAATACTTAGCTGAATTCCCAGGAAAGGATGAGAAATCCCCAGGTACCAAACATGAAAAAGGAGGTGAGATTCAAGGGGAAACACAAGAGGAAGATGAATATGTAGGTTACCGTCAGCAAATAACAGGCATGCCTCGGAGAAACCTTAATTTAAAAAATACCTTATTGCTAAAAAATGCCAAGCCTGCTGCAAATGTGGTGCTTATAGGCTTGCCCAATGCAGGGTTATCACAACACTTTAATTTGTAAAAAAAGGCAGTATCTGTGAAGTGTAACAAAACACCGCATGCCAGTGTTCACCCCTCCCCTCCACCTCCCTGGTAGCAGGGTACCTCCCCCTCCCCCTTGTGACTTTGGGCATGGCCATGTGGCTTGCTTTGGCCAAAGGAATGTCAGCCGATGTGAGGTAAACAGAGGCTGGAGGAACATGCCTCAGGTAGCTGCTGGGCCACAGAAGATGAGAAATGCGTGGACTAGAGCTAGATCTTACCAACTGCTTAGAGTCACAACCGAGGGAACCTAGCCTTTACCAGCTGAACCCAGATGGGTACAAATAAATGCCTTTATATGACATTGAACTTTGAAGTGTCTGTGTGCAGCATTATTGTCGTGAGAGTTGACTAGGATATACGGTATGTCTGTTAAGGAACCAACTGTTTTGTTTTTTACGTTGAGATATCATTGACAAATAACGTATCTGCTTCAGGTATACGACATTTTATGTGTATGTATGTGATCACCACAATACGTTTAGTTAACACCCCTCACCACACACAGTTACAATTTGTTTGTGTGTGTGCATGTGTGAGATCAGGGATCATCTACTGATACCAAAAACCTAGGGCCTCGGCTGCAAGGGAGGAAAGAAGACGGAGTCAGGACCCATACGGAGCATAGACTTGAAGCTGAAATTTTACATGAAACTGGGACCCCTGAAAATCCATATCCTTTGGGAAGAGGTGAGTTAGAAAAACCATGTCTGCTGGCAAAATTAACAGAGGGAAATTCTAGGCGAAGGCCCTGGGTATTCAGGGTGATGCTGGCCCTAGAGAATGAATCGGGAAGTGTTCCCTCCTTTTTGAAGGGAAAAGTTTGTGAAGAATTAGCATTAATTACTCTTTAAATGTTTGGTACAATTCACCAGGGAAGTTATCTGGTCCTAGGTGTCGTTTTTGTTTTGTTTATTTTTGTGGGTAGTTTTTTGATTACCAAGTCAATCTCTTTACATGTTACAGGTCTACTCAGATCTCCTATTTCTTCTCGAGTTAGTTTCAGCAATTCGTGCTTCCGGAATGTGTGTCTTGCATCCGAGTCATCTAACTCGTTGGCATGTGACTGCTCACAGCGTTCCCTTCCAGCCTCATTACTTCCACAGGGTCGGCGGTATCGGCCCCCTTGTGTCCCTGACTTCACTGATTGAGTCTTACACCTTTTCTTGGTCTGTCTAGCTAAAGGCTTGTCAATTTTGTTGCATTTTTTTTTTCTCAAAGAGTCATTAGTTAATTCGAAACATCTTTAAAAGAAAGTCAGTTTTGGGGTATAGGTGGGTCCAACATGGGAAAAGAATGAAGTTGTACGTTAATGGAGAGTACAGCTGACGGATGGAGGGAAAAAGGAATCGGTTAAATCAAGGCCAGAGAAAAAGTGAGAACTCAGCACTCCTAACACTTGACTTTGAAATTTGGTCGCTGACTCCTTTCACTTTGTTATTGTTAATGTCCCATTGTAAGGAGCCCCTGCCTTCTTGTGCTGGTCACTTCCCCTTCCCAGTTCTTCTGTGCCCCATCTGAAAATACAGGGCAGAAGTCGTTCTGAAAAGAATGATGACAGCCACGAGGGGCACTATGTACTGAGCATCCCTTTGTGCAGGGGCCTGTGCTGAGCCCATTACAATGTATCTCTCAAACCACAAGTCACATGACTTGGAGAGTACACAGGGACACATCCCTATAGCTGGAGGAACTGGCTGGGTGGGGTGACTGTCATTGCTGCCCACACTTCCCCTTGCCCAGGAACTTCAGCCTCCCCACCATGTCCAGGAGCTCACAAGCATCGTCCCTGGGGTGTGGGAGGCATAGAAGCCCAACCCAGGACAGTAAAGGGCCTTCTAGGCTCCGCCTACATTTCCTCTGCAGATGGGGAGCTCACCGACTACCAACATAGACCAGGTGGCTAGTACTCGGCCAAACTACTGAGCTTGGAAGAGGCATCTCCATTTCCTAACTTTATTAGCTTGGGTTGGAGCAGTTCACAGATCATTTCCTGGAGAGGTTTAGCTCCAGATCCGAAAGGCCTGGTCACATGAAGGTAGTGGTCATAAGGGCTTGTTCTGGTAAGAAAACCTTGGGCAAGCCATTTATCCTCTCTGAGCCTGGGTTCCCCCATCTGCAATGGGGGTGAGGAACATAGCCACGACAAACAATGAGGCCCTTCACGGGTCAGGCGCTAAGCTGAACACTCACTTGGCTGAATACAGCCCTTTTAGGCCTCACACACATGCATTCAGTGCATTTAATCCTCACAGCAGCCCAATGGGGTAAGTACTACTATCACCTTCACGGTACAGAGAGGAGAACTGAGGTTCAGAAGGGATAAGTAACCAAAGCCACAGAGCTGGTAAGTGGTAGGACTGAGCATCAGACCTGGACATCTGACTCCATAGGCTGAGAACCTAACCATTATGATACCACTTCACAGGATTGCCCAGACAGCTCACTGGGACTATAAAGCACCCAGCACAGCGCTCTGGAAGCTCCCTTACTCCCTTCCCCAGACTATGCCCTGGGCTCATGGCAGACCCAGCTGGGAGCTCTAAGACCAGCCAGGGCAAGGGGCTATGCCAGAGACCAGGGCAACCCAGATCTTACCTGGTCTTCCCAGGATGCTGGCAATGTTGCCCCGCATTTTCTGCGGGTTATTGCAAGTATCAGGAGGGAGGCAACTGCCTGACCCCTGCAACTTCCTTCCTTTCTTGGTCTCCGCATGCTGTCTGTTTCACTTCTGGTGTCTGTGGTCTTCATCGGGCAAGGAACCTGGCTTAACCTTGGTGAGACCACCCTGGATGCAGTTACAGTGTGTACCAGCTGGATGGCTGGACTTCTCAGGTCCCCTCCAACCTCCCAAGGGAAGACCACTGGCAAGGCACCGTCCTTGTTCACTCACACTGCGGGGCTCAGGCATGCCCCACACTCCCCAAGTCTCTTGTTCTAGCTCAGGTCTCTGTCCTCTGAGTTCCAGATCCCTGCATCCAGGGCCTGTTGGCTAGTTCTACCTCCAGGCCTGAAAGAACACTCATCATCTTTTCCCTGAAACCTGCTCTGCCCTAGGAAGGGCATCACTACCCATCTAGATGCCCAAGCAAATTCGAACGGGAAGCTGGCAGAGGGGAATGCCATGCTGGAGCCACACAGAGCCAAGGGTGTCCACTCCAAGTCCAGTGGCGATCCCTTCTGCTTTCTAAGAGGTCTAGTTAGTCTGAAGTCCTCACAGAAAATATCCGCCTGGACAAGATCGCTATTGGGTATAGTTTGAATTCTGCAAAGCTGCCACGTAACAGATAATGCAGGGTGGGGCAAAAGTAGGTTTACTTTTCCCAGAGTATGTGAAACGCAAAGTTCTTTCCCACATTATTTATTACTGGGTTATTTTTCACATGAACTGTAAACCCACTTTTGCCCTACCAGGTATTTATTAAGTACCTATCCACTGCCAAACACAGCTCTAAAGCAGTTTGCATGCATTGGCCATGTGACCCCTGTGCTAATCTTATGAGGCAAGCACTGCTGAATTTTACATTTACTAACGATTTAAGTGCAGCACAGAGAAGTCAAACAACTGGCCGAGGAAACCACAGCCAATGACGAGGGGAGCCGAGACACAAACCCAGGCAGGCTGACTCCGACGCCCAGGCCACATCGCTGTCTTCTTATAAACTATTTAAAGCCAAACCTGCCAATGGGAAGTCGCACATGTGATACATTAAATGAAACAGTAGCTGAGATGAGGTGCACGTGCAATAAATTACATGTTAAAAGGGAATAGCGTGATGCGACTGACACATGTAAACATATGTGAGGCCATCACCACATTACATTCAGTAGGATCTCAATCACGTGTGTTCTGTGTACAGAAAATGAGGAGGAGAGAGACCCACCACAGGCTAAGAATGCCTATTTCGGTGACAGGATTATGGGCAATGTTAACATTTTTCGTCCCGCTCACGAGTTTTCTCGTGTTTCGAGCGCCATCTGTTAAGGACCGCATCACGAGATGATTTAATTAACGTGCAGTGTGCCCAATATTGTGCGGTCCCTGGCGTATGTCTTAGAGATTTCTACATAGTACGAAATGTGTTAAACGTGTACCTTTCGAGACGTTTCTGATTTCCTACAAAGAACACACACTACTTTTAAAGTCAGAACACTGAACATAATATTTTAACGTAATGACGTGATGATTTGAAAATAAAGCCCCTTGCCCCTCCCTAGGCCCATCCCCCTACTAGGAATCACCCCAGGTCACAGCAAGCTCTGAAGAAGGGGCTGCTTGCTGCTTGGCCGGCCCCTCAGCCCCACTAGCACTTACTGTATTTCAGTCCCCAGGTGCTTGAGGGAAATATTCTGAAGGGCCAGGGGCATGGCGGGGGCCGGCTGCAAGGCGGCGTCTGCACCCACGAGTCCAGGAGGAGTTTTCACGGGGCACAGGAACTCCTGCAGCTCTGCCGCCTCTTGCTCTGCGGAACAAAGAAAAGGGAAATCACCCAGGGGTCACTGCACTGGGAAAGGCCAGACAGGTGGGTGCTAAGGGCCCAGTTCCAGCGGGAGTCAGTGAGAACAGGCCTTCCTTGTGGGTTAACAGCAGCCAAAGAGGCAGGTGGCAGTAAAATGATGCATTTTGCTGCCTCAGCCTTCCCAGAAACCCTTAAACGTATGTGAACCTGCAAATATCTGTGCGTCTGAGAATCCACCCTAAAGAAGTTGTTTGAAATGCAGACGAAGCTTTATGGGCCAGGGGGTTCATCCTGGCACTGTTTAGCCTTGAACTGAAAATAATGTAATGATCTGGGGAATGGTTAAATAAATCATGATGCCTTCAGACCATGGAATTTACTTAACGACTTAAAACGATGCTAAGGAAGCCCTGGCTGGTGTAGCTCGATGGACTGAGCACTGACCTGCAAACCACAGGGTCACCGGTTCGATTCCTAGTCAGGGCACAAGCCTGGGTTGCGGGTCATGTCCCTATTGGGGGTTGCGCAAGAGGAGACCACACATTGATGTTTCTCTCCCTCTCTTTCTCCCTCCCTTCCTCTCTGAAAACAAAATAAATACAATCTTAAAAAAATAAAAATAAACGATGCTAAGGAAGAATGCTGAAGAACATGGGGAATGTGCATGAGGACATAATATTAGGTTGAAAAAGCCAGATAAAAAATGGGGGTATATTATAATCTCCATTGTATAGGAAAAGTCTCAAAGAAATACTTTGCAATCTTAACAGTGGTCAGACTGCATGATGGAATTAGGAGTGAGTAGGCTGCTCATTATAGCTTACTGTTTCCGCCCCAAAATTTTCAATAGTAAACATGGTTTACTTTTATGAACATAAAACTAATATATTCATCAAAATAAGATGTAAATAAAAAGATTTTTTATAACATAGGACTATTTTATGTGCCATAATACTGAGGACAAAAGGGAAAGTAAAGCATGCATTGTTCTCTGATGGGAAATACATTTAAATAAAAGGTAGGCGGGAGGTCACAACATAATGTAACGCTGGCTGTGTCAGGTGACAGGCTTATGGCTACTTTTCTATGTTTTTCAAATGATCTGCTTAAACAGTGATTGTTTTATACAATGAGTATTTCAAAAGGTTTAATATTAAGGCAGGTTTCAAGGCGAAGGAAACATTATTTGAGGTATCACAGAGGAGGTGAAATAGTCAGAAGTTTTTGAGTATTGCAAAAACTGGAAGAGAACCAAGGCCACTCTGGGGACGGTGGGAGCTGGGTCAGGCAGCTCCCGAGGTCTGCAGGGCGGCAGACACCCTTCACTGGGCGCCCTCTCACCGAGACGGTGAAAAGAGTAGAGGAAATGTATTTTTGCGCTACATCTGCAAAAACATTAAATGTGACGGTGGGGGCCAGGGAGAGTTGTTCAGTCTTCTCAGAAATAAACTTTGCAAACAATCATTTGTTAATCCTTAAGAGGCTCTTTCAAATCCAGCAGACTTGGCCATACCGAGCGAGTCTTTCTTTTGAGTTCCTCCCTTCAATTCACTTTCTCAGCAGTTTGGGCATCTCCCCTGAGGTTTCCAGGTGGGTGGGGCTGGAGAATGAGACCATCAAAGGCATAGGAAGCGCCCAGCTTCAGGAGCAAGGAAGAAGTGCACACTTCAGTTAGACCAATGGGGTAGAAGCTGGAGGGCAGGCCAGACAAAGTGCAGGGAGTTCTGAGAGCTGGAGACAGATTCCTTCCGACTCAAGCCAGGGGAGAGCTCCTGGAGGAAGGGCACTGGAGCTGGACCTGCAGGAGTGAGGGAGGCTCCTGCTGTGTGAGTAGCAAGGGGTTACAGAGCCAGAGTGGAGGATGCCAGGAGGGACTCAGAGGAGAAGGAGCTGATAAGGACAAACGGGATGGGGGTGGCTAAGAAGGGTTCTCCTGTGGAATGGCAGAGTCCCCTGGGGGCTTCAGCAGGAGTCTGAAGAAACCTGGCTGACGGGAATGGGCTTCAGCTGTGGAGTCTGAGGACTGAGGCCAAGCCCTATTTCTGCTGGGAGGGAGCTGTGACCTGGCTGCTCACTTTTTCTCTTTCAGCTTCAGGTTCCATTATTTTTAAAAGTGGAAGGCCACTCTACCCTCTGTCCCCTTCAGCGTTAAAGTATATGAAAATGTTTTGAAAACCACAAAGCCCCATACTGTGGACATACATCTTTCTAAGTAGTCTTTGATCCAGACCTTGAACTGATTCAAATAATTAAGGTTTCCTTGTTTATCAATACCTTAACCATCTTTATTCTTCCTCATTCAGAGCAAACAAACAAAGTTACCATCTACGATTTTAACGTCTCAGCAAGTATTTCCCTAACTGCCAATGTCTATTTTCCTTTAACTTCCACCTGTGGCTCTAGATCTATTCTGAGGCCACACGGAAATAAGTTTTGGGGGTAAATGTTATCACTGGTTGGTGTCATCAGTGAAACAGGAAGCTCAGAGTAGGTGAATTTTGTGGCCAAGTCCACACAGCAGCGAGCCAAGCCATAGGTTCGACCCAGTTCTTCACTTTTTCTTTTTGAAAAGCGGACAGTTCCCAGAATGGAGGGGTGCCCAGGAAGGTGCAAGCCCCCCAGTGCAAAGAAATGTCCAAGGATGAGAGGCGCAGGATGGTGACGCCACAGTGAGGGTTAGCACTTCCTGGAGGACACGGATTGACCCAAGACTCTGGCCAATCCGGTCATCTCCTCAGCCCGGAGAAATGCCCTTGGTGAAGAGACCACACACAGAATTTTCAGCAGCATTTGTCACTCTCCTTTTCCCTGGACTGTAGAGGCTGCCCCATCACCAGGAGGAAGAAATCACTGCCTAACAGACAGGGCTCAGGCCAGCAGGTTACTGGTTTCCTGGACGCGTGGCCAGAAGCCTCCTCAGCTTGAGGACGGGGGTGTGAGTCTGCAGACTAGGGTCCAAATTTCAGCACTAACGTTTTCTTTCTGTTTGACCTTGGACAGGTCCCTTGGCCTCTTCAGTCTCCTCTCTTGTAAGATGAGAATAACAGTAATTCTCTCAAAAGATCATCGTGATGTTGAGACAGGTGAGGCATGTAAAGTACCAAGACAGTGTCAGTAGGAGGGATACCTATTTTTATGATGATGCACATTTATGAAAGTGCTCTGCAAAATGTGCTCTACTGTGGCAACGTGTCATTATCAACCTGTTGGCTTCCCTTGATCTTTCTTGGCTCTGTGGAGACCAGTGTCTAGGTAAAATATAAAGTAAAGGTGTGAACGCTTAAAAGATGTAGAGGACACGCCTTGCGGACGCTCGAAGGCGGTCATGAGACACTGCAAGACGAAGCGCCTGTGACTCAGAGTCAGCCGTGAGTCAGTAGGTTTTCACTGCCCTGGCGGCAGGCCCCTGCTTCCTCCCAGGAAGGGCAGAGACCGGAGAGGTGGGGCGGCCTGCTCCAGACTGCAATGCAGGGCCTGCCAGCTTGCTCAAGACTCTAGCCATGTCTTTCTAGGTCAGCTGCGGATGGTTTCACAGGGGCCCTGGGTCCAGGAGGGCGTGGGTTTGTGCAGGACAATTAAGGCTTCAAAGGAGAAGCCCATATCCCTGCTTCCTGCATCTCCCCAGTGTCCTACTCAGGAGACTGGTGCCCTGGGCAGCAGGACAAGCACTCCCCTGCCCCCATGCCCACAGCCGGGGCTGGCCCAGAAGAGGCCTGCTGAGTGTGCTGGACCAAAGCTGCAGAATTCAGGATCTTGGCAAGGGCTCAGCACACTAGATGAACCTGTGGGATCCCAAAGCTAGTCTTTTAATAACCTGGAACTTCCCATTTCAAGTCAGGGAGGGTTTCTCTTCGCTGTGGCCAGGGACGGATGGGGAGCTGTGTCAACCCGGGCTGCAGTTTTTAGCACAGCCAGTGTTGTTTTGCTCTCTCAGAGGTGCGCAGTGGGGGCTGGAGTAAAAGGGCAGAAGCAAAGTAACTAAACCCTTCCCCAAAGATAGCCCTTATAAGCACATAACACCCAGAAAAAGCTCAGACGAAGTTACCGATGATGACTACGAACAATAAAAAGACGCAGTTGTTGTAACAGTAATAGTGCACATGGACACACAGAGTAATGTGCAGACAGGCGCCACGTATTGAGCACTATGTGCCTGGCGTTATGCTAAAGGCTGTATATTCCTTTCCTCATTTACTTATAAAATTCCATGTATTTGCTCATACACTCACTCAACAAATATCCAATGTGCCAGGCAGGGCACCAGGTAGTGGGGACACAGGAGACAGACACAGCCCCCACTTTGAGGGCTAGTGGACAGAGACTGACAAGGACGCCCTAATTAGAATACAATGTGACAGGCCCAAGAGTTGTCTAAAAGTGTTGAGGGTTCATATAAAGTCCAGCTAGTGAAGTCCCAGAAGGCTTCCAAGAGGAGGCTGGCAAGAGGAGGGGGAGACACTAAAGCTTGGCCATCGAGAAGCAGCAGGGATTTGCCAGGCAGAGGAGAGAGCAGCCGCCTCTGGTGCTGCTGAAGCAGAAAGCATGAGGCAGGCACCTGGAAGCGGGCAGAGGGCAGAGCAGGAAGGACTGAGCACGGTGCCAAAAAGCTGGGACTGGGCAGCCAGGGAAGGGGGGTGGGCGGGGCTCAGGCTTTCATTTTGGAAAGCTCACTCTGGCTGTAGTGAGGATGGTCAGTTGGAGGTGGCAGGCTGGGACAGGGGGACACCAGAGAGGAGGCTGCTATGATTTTCCAGCTAAGAGCTGAGGCCTGACCCAAGGCAACGGCAGTGATGGGGGGCCCCGGTCTGATGTGTAGGCCAGAGGGGAACATGGCCAGCTCTGGTGACTGACTGGCCTGGCTACCTGAGATCCAGGAAGTAACGGAGTGGCTCCTGGTTACTGGACGGTTGGATAAGTGGGGAGATTTACTGAGGGGAGGAAAGCTGGGGAGAAGGGTGAAGGCAGATGAGCTTGGTTCGGGACGTGTGAAATATCCGGGTATGGAGGTCTAGGAGGCACTTGGCCACAGCCCTGCCCTCACCCATTTGGCTTCCCTGTTAACTGATGAGGCACCTCAGACACACTGCAGGTTTGCGCCGAGACCTCATTCTCTATGCCTTTGCAGGGGCAGCTGCGGGTGGTCTGTCCTAATTCTAAAATCTGCCAATCATAGTCCAGGCTTCAGCATAGGAGTGGGAGGGTGTGATCTCCAGGACTCCTCCCTCCTGGGATGTTCTAGGATTTGTGATCAAGAAACTTAATTTGTAGGGCATGTGGGGGTGAAGGATTCTGGCTTATGGGAACACCAGGTATAAAATCACTGGTCTACCCAACTCACAGCACAAAAGCACGTGTATAAAGAAGCAGCAACAATAATTGCACTTTCTCACTAACCTTCCTCATAGCAACTCTGTGAAAGTTTCGTTTTTTAAGACATCCCCATAATGGTCATCACAATAGCAGCTGACACTGAGCTCTGGCAATGCACAGGCATCGTTCCAATCCCTTACACTGCATGGATTCACTTAATCCTCACCACAACCCTAAGAAGTAGGTATAATTTCTTTATTGACCTCATTTTACAGGGAAGGAAACTGAAGCTCAGAAAGGTTAAGCAACTTGCCTAAGCCCGCAAAAGATTAGGGCGTGGACGCAGGCAGCCTGGCCTCAGAACCCACATTCTTGCCCTGATGCTATACTGTTGCCCTAGGTGATCCCGGGTCACATCCCTGGGTCTCTGCTTCTTTAGCAGAGGGCTCCTCCCCCTCAGCCCAACAGCAGGGGACAGGCTCAGTCACCAGGAGCCCTGGGTGTGCACAGGAGGCGAGCCCACTGGGTACCTAGCTCAAGGCGCAGGGCAGGCACGTTCCCAGCCAGGGCGGCGTCGGGGGCGGCGGGAGGCGCAGGCGGGCTGTTGTGGAACTCCCAGCGCTTCATCTGCAGCTGCTGCAGCCAGTACAGCATCACTTGCTTGGTGGCAGCCTGGGAAGCACAAGGGTGAGTTGGCAAGGCCCTGAGCCCGCAGGGTGGCACTGGGCGTGGGACGTGGGAAAGTCAGGAGAGGCTTGGTAACTCTCTCCTTTCCAGAAAAAATGGGGTGCCCGTTTCAAAACACCGCATGCTTCTTAGCCATAGAAAATAATCAGGCTCTGGTCTCCCACTTAGAGGTTCCTTAACCTTCCTGGGCCTCAGTTTCTTCACCCGTACTATGGTGATGGTAACACTCATTTCATAGGGCAGTTGGTTATGAGGAGGAAATGAGGTAAGGAAGATAAAGTGCCCAGCATAGTACCTGATAGACAGTTGGTGCTCAAAATGTGCTCACTGGGTAAAGGAATCTGGAGGTGCTACGAGAGAGGGTAAGAGCTTTGAAATTCTGACCTGGGGGGGCCCGGGTACCATCACGATCTCTTGCTCTCCGTGCAACATGTCAAAGTCTCGGCTGACTTTCTGTGGAATGGAGATTCCCTTCTGTTTTGCGGGCACATGGAAATCACGCATGTGATCGGGGGCTGGAAAGCCATGCACACACTGCAGCAACATGGCACCCCCCAGGCACGCCAACCAGCTAATGGCTGATGCCGGCCATCAGTCTCCTAGCACTGATGGTCCAAACACCTACTCTCACATCCATACGTCACCATGTCCTCCACAAAGGAGGCAGGGCAGGAGTGATCACTCACTCCTACAGATGGAGAAACTAAGGCTCTGAAGTCGCTCGGGCGGGTGGCGTCAGAACCCGGGCCTCCCACTTCTTGACTGGGGCTTTGTTGTAGTTTATGGCCAGGAGACGTGGCCTATGTAGAGAAGGCCTGGGGGTCAGTGGTGAGCCTCACAGAGCTGTTCACAGTCAAGGCCGCATGAGAAAAGCAGCAGGCTATGGGCAACCGGGGCAAGCTCCCCCTTTCAAGAGGCTCGCAGGGGAACAGAAGGCCGGGGGCTCCAGGAAAGAGGCCCGCAGCCTGTCATGAAGGTATCGCATAAAATAAAATGATGCCCACCAGTCTTCTCTTTCTATATACACTTTCTATATACTTCTCTTTCTATACACATGGCTTCACCATGACCTTGTGCTGACAAGCTCCAGCCCATACCCAAACCCACTTCATTAATTCATCAGACAAGTGTGTACTGAGCCCCTACTTACTATACATGTCAGGGGCTGGGGTAGGCACCGGAGAGTCTGTGGTGAGCCAACACACGTGGCCTCGATTGTCTTGGAACTTAAGAGTCGGCCGAGGGGCACGTACACCTGGATGTCCTCGTTTCCTCATCCCGGGTTCACTCCATCAGTGACTGGCCCGACCAGGCCGCCCGCTGGTTGCCGGAGCCGCCCCTGCCTCCTCTCTCACACCCTCCCTGCCTCACGTCCCTGGCCACTGTCTCCCTCTCCACTGCCCCTGCGCTAGCTCAGCCATCATTCCCTCGTGGTCCCCTCCTGCTGGACTCCCCTCTAATTTGTTCTCTGCCCAGCAGCCAGACTGAGCATTCTAAACATTCTACTATCACAGTGCTTCTTTGCTTAAAGCTTTCTGACAACGTCCCACCGCCCACAGGACAACGTTTAAGCTCCCTAACCGAACTCACAAATGCCCCTCCCCCCGGGCCTCTGCTCTCCCATTCCACCTTTTGGATCCCTCTGTGCCCCAGGCTCCTGGGGTTTGCCTGGACACTCTGGGCAGTAGCACGCTTTCCTATCTTGGCTCATGAGGCCCTCTTGACCTGAAAAATCATTCTCCCTCTGTCTGCTTGTAGAAAACTGACGTCCTCTTCTTTTCTGGATGCCCCCCCGCTCCAACACTCAGTAGCACTGACCCCTTCTGTCATCGCACTTTTCTGGTAGAGATTCCAGTGTCTCTATAGAACATTCTACCGCGCGTGCCAATCCCTCTGTCGGTCTTTCTCACCAAACCTTAAGCTCCCTGAGCACCAGGGGTAGGTGTGATTTGGCTCCATACCCCAGTGCCTAGCACAGAGCCAGGCACACACACAGACGAATGGAATAGTAAGACATGTGTTAGAGACCCCGCAGACAGCATTCGACCTGCGGGAGGAGGCACATGACCCGTAAACCACATGACTTCTGAAATGCCGGCCTACCCTGGCCTGGAATGCCTGGTTTCCACTATTTTAGCTGATCCCCTCATTCTGGTCACCAGCCAGGCCACGCCATGAAGGAAAACTGAAGCTGTGGGCTGCGTTCAGGGGCCTCAATAGATTTCCAATTGGCTGGAAATAAGGGTTGCTGTGGGGATGGGTGGGGGCGGGGAGATAGGGTGGGGCGGGGAAGGCGGTCCCCTGACACATTCTTCTCTGATGAGTGTGAATCCTAGAACTTGAAGCTCAGATCTGTCTTTCCAGTTAAGTTCTGAGGCACCTCCTCTTGGCATGAACATTCGGATCTTGGTTCTATCACCATGTGTGTTCATTCAACACACATGGACTGGTGCTGGGAGATATTCAGCAGTTTGTAGGTGTCTTTAATGTTCCAGACACTTACATACCTTGTTTTAAATCTTACAAACTACCTGCCTTCTGAGAGATCAAGTAACTTGCCCAGGGTCACACAGCCAGTGAGGGGCTGATGTAGAAGGTGAACCCAATCCTGTCTGATTTCAAAGCACGTGGCCTCTCCACTGATTTAACAAAACCCACTGGAGGGAGAACAGGTTCAGATATGCCTGGTGAACAATCTAGACTAATCAGTGAAACCTAAATATTTACCTCCCAATTCCTGCCAACGTTTTCTCAGCGTTCACTCCTCTCCGCCAAAATAACAAGAAAAGTGATTCAGGAACCACATCTTGAGAGAGGATTGTTAAGATTGTATCTTGACCATACTTCAGCCCCACATAAGAAAGTTAAGGTGACTGCACTGTCAGACACACCCAAAACTAAAAGTTTTGACGCAGTTTGAGAGGTAGAAAGACTGTGAGGTTCTAAGTATGGGCTACGCGCCCCACTCTCCGGATGCCTGACCTCAGGCCAGTCACTTCACCTCTCTGTCTCAGTTTCTTGATCCCCACTATGGGGATTCAACACTCCTGCCTTGTCGTGGGAACCCACTGGGAAGTGGGTGTGCATGCGCTTCGGAAAGCACAAAAGCCTGGGTACCCAGTGTCCATTGGGCGATCAGAGTCGGTGATCATTATTCCAGTAAATTTACTTTGATAACCTACCGGCGCCCCGCCGTGCCCTGGGCCCCCCATCCCTGCTGAAAAAGGAAAAACCGCTCCATTTACCTTCAGGGTAATAACCCGGCTGGGAGTCTTGATTTCGAAAGTCCCCTCCTCGGCGTCCACCTTGCAGTCAAAGACCGCACTGGAGAGGTCGATGCTGTCCAAGGGATTGGCATCCTGCGCGGTCCGCGAATAATACAGGTGACACTTCCTTTCGTCGTAGAAGAACCAGCGAGATTTCCAGCCCCGGAGGGGGCCCTTACCGCCAAACTTACTTAAGTATCCGCAGAGTTTCTTGGGAGCCGTCTCCAGCGGCCGGGCAAAGCCCTCTGACTGCTCAGGAGGCAACACCTCGGGGCCCCCGGCCGAGCCGGTGGACTCTCCGGACCCGGGAGCAGAGGAGCTAGACTCCGGGGGTTTCTCCTGGGCGCCCTCCATCGCCGCCCTGACCGCGAAGGACCTGGAGATCCGACTCGGAACAAATCTCAGAGACTCAAATGGAAACCTGGTGGAGAGAGATCTCCGCGCAGGGGCGGAGCCAGTGGTGACCGCCTTTAGGAGAGGTGCGGCGGGCGACAGGAGGGAGTCTCACAGACCGAACACCGACTGTGGGAAGGGAGTGGGGGGGCTGGCCACACCCCTCCCGACCTACCGGCAGCCAAGCCACGCCCACGACACGCCCTCTGCCCGGCCCTCCTATCCCCAGCCTACTTCCGGCTTTTCTTCCGCGTCAGTCAGCCATCTTTATTGAGGGGCAGCTGCAGGGCGTGAGGAGGTCCTCGGGTTGGAGGCGTGGTGTCACTGAGCGGAGTTAATCGGCGAGAGAGAAAGGGGAAGACACGTCTGTGATTGACTATACTGCCCTGGTGTAGAAAGATAGGTCTTTCTCTCGCCGTAGGGGCTCTATGGGCGCCCGCCTATTCTCGCCAGGTGCAGTGCTGATCTGCGTCGGACGGCGCATCGCGCAGCCATTGGCTGAGACAGGGCCGGGCTCGCTGGCGCCACTTCCGGTGCCGCTCAGTGCCGGCGGGCTGGGGGATTCTTCCCGTTCGCCACTCTCTGGGCGCTTTAGGTAGCGGACTTCCCTTCCGCGGTCCCAGCTCCCATTCACTAGCCTTCCGCGCCAGTTCCATAATATAGGGCGCCAAGGACCCGCTGCTGCTCTGCAGAAACCCACTGTCACTCCTGGGCGGGGTTGGGCTCAGTAAATTTAATACAAACTAGTAAGTAATAAATGTACCAAGGTCGCAACTCGCTCGACTTGCTGCCTCATTCTTCTTTTGCCCTTAACTTTCTCCCCTTCCCTCTAGTCTTAGACGCATTCTTCCATTTGGGATGTAGAGCCCATTTCTGTCACCCGTCTAGCCCTTTCTTAGCCCTTTCTCTCCCTTTATCTTAAAAATATGTTCATCACAGCATTACTTAATTACTTCAAAAATTTGGAAGCAATATAAATGTCCAAAAATCTAAAATTGGTTAAGTAACTGACGAGGTACATTTTGCAGAAGGATATGGAATGATACTGAAAATACTAGGTGAAAAATGCAGGCCCGCCCTGGCCGTGTGGCTCAGGGTACATGCTTAGGTTTTAGGTTCTGGCCCCCATCAGGGCCCTTATGGGGGTCAACCGATAAATGTTTCTTTCTGTCTCTTTCTCTCCCTCCCTCTCTCTCCATCTCTCCCTTTCTCCCGCCCTTCCTCTTTCTCTAAAATCAATAAAACATCCTCGGGTGAGGGGAAAAAAAGAGAGAAAGAAAAGAAGGAAGGAAAGGGAGAGGGGAAAGAAAGAAGAAGAAAGAAAGGAAAGAAAAAAGGAAGAAAAAAGTGAGCAGGCCACAAAGTTTGCTGTTTGGCTAAAAACAGTATGTGTATGAAAGTAAGGTTGGAAAGATGATGTGTAATATTGGTAGCATTTTCTCTGGGTGGTGGGTGTTAGGATAATTTTTATTCTTTTGCTTTTCTATATTTTGCAAGTTAAAAAATTTATATAGTTTAAGTCATTTAAAAAATATTGTTTGTTTTTTTAATTGCTCCAAAGTTTAATATAATTGCTTACTTCAACATTGGTCCCTGGCTGGTGTGGCTCAATGGATTGCTCACCGGCCTGCGAATCATGTGGTCACCC
>PVJI01004567.1:0-106923 GCA_004026765.1 Micronycteris hirsuta | reverse complement strand
CTAGGACAGAACCCTTGTACGTAACAAGCACTGTGCTTTAGTGTTAGGTTTTAAAAGATTTACTGGTATTATTTTTTCGCTTTGCTTTTTCACACATTACTGTAATTCTCATGTGTTTAAGGGGGACGGTAGGATTGGGGGAGATTGAATGGAGAAGAGGAGAAGGAGCCAAGGTTATTTTGAAACAGAAATGGGGCAAATACATGCTACCTTAATGAGGTTTGGTACTCCTTGTTTGCCCCACCCCCTAGTTTTATTCAAGTCATTATGTTCCTTGCAGTGAGGTTGGATACTAGGGTGGTTAAACCTCTCTAACAACCATTGTTAGCAACAGATTTGTTCTCCCCCGGACACCAGGGTAGACCAGGTATGTTCCATGTCTACCTGGGAGACCAGAGAAGAATGTGCTTCCTGAATTCGTTGTTAAGGAACCGTAATTCTTCTGGGAAGAAGAGAAATGAAAGAGTGAGGAGCTTGCCATAAACAGAAATGAAGCTAAAGCGTTTATGTTAAGATTAATCACTGGTACAGCTCTGACCAAGACTATAATATTTAGTTTAGCTATAGACTTTTTAATGATATTCATTGAGGCATAACTCTGATACATTGAAATGGATGAATTTTATGTGAACCGTTGGATAAATTCTAGCAATTGTATGGCCCTGTAGCCGTCATCACAGTCATGGTCTAGAGAGAGTTCCGTTGTGTGCGTTTGTCAGTCTCCCCCTGCATCACCCCCAGAAACCACTGAGCAGCTTTCTTCCACTGTAATTTTGTCCCTTCTAGAATTTTCTACAAATGAAATCATACAGTAGGTATTTAGCATATGTGTGTATGTGGCTCCTTTCAGTTACCATAGTGCTTTTAAGATTCAGCCATTTAATTTTGAGTCTATAATGTGTGTATTTTTATTGCAGAATACTATTCCACTATATGGATACCCCCAAATTTGTTTATCCATTCACCGGTTGAAAGACACTTGAAGTCCTTTAAGTTTTTGGCTATTACAAATAAAGCTGCTATCAACATTAGGATGAAAGTCTTTCTGTGAACAGGTTTACATTTCATTTATGTATATGTTTAGGAGTAGAATTGCCCGATCATATAAAGGTGTATGTTTAACTTTAAATAAACTGCTAAACCTTTTTATGAACTGACTTCATTTTTCATTGCTCATAGCAAGGTGCGAGAGTACTAGTTCTTCTGTTTCCTTGGCAGTACTAGGTCATGTCAACCTTGATTTTTCCTATCGTTGTGAGCGTGGGGGGTATCTCACTACGGTTTTGTTTATTTTCACTGCTGTAATGACTGGTGATGTTGAGGATTTTTTTCCATGTGTGTATGTCATCCATATGCCTCTTGTGAGGTGACTGTGTGGATCTTTTGCTGACTTGTTAATAAAACAGATTGTCTTCTTGAGTTTAAGAATTCTTTATATTTTCTGGATATGTATTATATTTTTTCTCTCTGTGGCTATTCTTTACATTTTCTTAATTAAGAGGAAATGTTTTTATTTTGTAGTCTAGTTTACTGATATTTTTCTTTTATAGTCATGTTCATTATGTTCCATTTAAGAAATTCTTGAAAAACTCAAAATGCATTGTTTTCTAGAAATTATGTAGTGTTAATGTTTATGTTTAGTTTAATCTATTTGGACAGATTATTCCCACTTTATTAGTTTTCGAAATTGTCTTAGCTATCTTAGTTCTTCTGCCTGTCTATATAAATTTTAGCATAACCTTATCTATATCTATGAAAAATCTTGCTTGGATTTTGATAGGAATTGTATTAAACTTGTATAAAAATTTGGGGAGAGCCTGGCTGGTGTAGCTCAGTGGATTGAGCAGGGGCTGGGAACCAAGCGGTCCTGGTTCGATTCCCAGTTGGGGCACATGCCTGGGTTGTGGGCCGGGTCCCCAATGAGAGCCATGTGAGAGGCAACCACACATTCCTGTTTCTCTCCCTCTCTTTCTCCCTCCCTTCCCCTCTCTCTAAAAACAAATAAATAAAATCTTAAAAAAAATTTGGGGAGAATTGACATCTTTACTATGTTGAACTTTCAATCCATGATCACATTATATCTTTCCATTTATTTAGATGTTCTTTGATTTCCTTTTTTTAAAAAGATTTTATCTATTTATTTTTAGAGAGAGGGGAAGGGAGGGAGAAAGAGAGGGAGAGAAACAGCAATGTGTGGTTGTCTCTCACAGTGCATATGCCCTGACTGGGAATCAAACTGGGAATCGAACTGGTGACCCTTGGTTTGCAGGCCCGGGGTCAATCCACTGAGCTACACCAGCCAGGACAGATTTCTTTAATTTGTATTGTGTAGCATTCTCCAGTGAAACAATCTGGGCTTGTAGATTTCTTTTTTGTGGGGGTGAGGAGGTATTTAAAGTTTTTTTTTTTTAAGAAAAAAAAAATTTTAAACTTTTTTTAAAGATTTTATTTTTATTTATTTTTTAGAGAGAGGGGAAGGGAGGGAAGCAGAGAGGGAGAGAAACAGCAATATATGGTTGCCTCTCACATGGCCCTCACGGGGACCTGGCTTGCAACCTAGGCATGTGCCCTGACTGGGAATTGAACCGGGACCCTTTGGTTCCCAGCCTGTGCTCAATCCACTGAGCTACACCAGCCAGGGCTAAAGTTTTGAATTTAATTGCCTTAATACTTACAGGACTATTCAAATTATCTATTTCATATTGGATGAGTTGTGGTAGTCTGTTTTTTGAGGAACTATTTTGTCTGTTATCAAATTTATGTTTATGGTGTTCATGGTAGTCCCTTATTATCTTTTTGATGTCTGTAGGGTCTTGAGTGAACCTCCTGTTTCACTCCTGGTATTAGTAACTTGTGTCTTCTCTTTTTTTGTTGTTGTTGTCAGTCCTGCTAGAGACTTCTCAGTTTTATTGACACTTTCAAAGAAACATCTCTGTTTTATTGATTTTTCTATCATTTCTCTCTTTTCAGTTTATTGATTTCTACTTTTTTTATGTACTTCCTTCTGCTTGCTTAGGGTTTATTTGGCTCTCTTTTTTGTAGGTTCTTCAGGTGGGAGGTTATATTATTAATTTGACACTTTTTCTCATTTCTAATGTATTCATTTCATGCTATAAATTTTCTTTTCTGTACTGCTTTTGGTGAGTACCACAAATTTTGATATATTTATATTCATTTCAGTTCAATGTATTTTTTTTCTTTTCTTGAGATTTACTCTTTGACTTATGAATTATTTAAAGTAATTGTTTAGCTTCTGAGTGTTTGGGGATATTTCTATTATTTTTATTTTGATTCCATTGTAGTCAGAGAACTCACTATGATTTTAAATTTGTTGAGGTTTTTTTTGTTTATTTTTTTTGGCATGGACCAGATATATTTCTATTTTGGTATATTTTCTGTGGGCTCTTGAAAGGATGTATATTTTGGTGGTGTTGGATGGAATGTTGTTTATTGATTAGATCCTATTGGTTGATGGTGATGTTGAGTTCTTATATATCCCTGATGATTTTCTGTCTAGTTGTTCTATCAATTCTTGTAAGAAGCATGCAGAAGACACCAACTATAATTCCAAATTTGTCTATTTCTTCTTTTAATTATATGAGTTTTATGTAGTATATTTTACAGCTCTGTTATTTGATATATATCCATAAAATTGCTATGTCTTTTTGGTGGATTGATGATGTTATCTTTATATGAAATCTTTTCCTCTCTCTGGTAATTTTTTTTTTGCTCTAGAATCTACTTTTATCTGACTTTAATATAGCTAGTCCTGATTTCCTTTGATTGATGTTTACATAATATATCTTTCTCTGTTCTTTTACTTTCAATTTGCTTATATTTGAAGTGAGTTTTCAGACAGCTTGTAGTCAGGGTATAGTTTGGTAGTGTGGGAGGAGGGAAGGGTGCTTCATTACTTCTGGGCAGTGCATGGGCGTTTGACCTTCCATGCAATGTCCACTGATAACACAAGGGACCGGGGAAGGGCTGGTTACTGATTTGTGGGATGAAAGTTCCAGGTTCCCACTTGGCTTTCTTGCACTTGGAGTGTTGGGGTGACTCATCACAGTGTTGAGAGAATGGAAGTCTAGGCTCTTCACTTGGCTTGCATTGGTGCTGGAGTGGGTGTGGGTGGGACCACAACTTTTTTCTGTGGGTTTGGCTGGAGTACAGCTGTTATTATCTAAGGTTTTCTATCTTTGAGGCTGGCCCTCTCCTGGTCCTTTGGCTGAAAAGAAGTCCTGTCCTTTGTTGCGGCTTTTGTTTTTTGTTTGTGCCTGTTATTTCCAACTTTGCTAGCTTTTTCCACTTCAAGTCTGGAATATATGAGGCAAGGAGAAAACCCAGCATCCCATCACAGATCCTGAGGTCTCTAGCCAGTCTCTCTTCTCTCCATCTTTAGCCTTATGTTTCTTGTATATATAATGTCCAGGGTATTCAGTGTACTTAGTGGGGAGAATCACTAGATGGAGTAGAAGTATGTCTGCCCTATATTCCTGGATATAGACGTTCATAATCTGCATTTTAACAACATCTCTGGGATCCACTGCTGCAGTTACACCTGTTGAGTAGTAAGGCTCTGTGTAGTTAGTTATTATTTTTGTTAATATTGACATTCCTTTTAGAAGTTTGAAAATGGAGTATCAAGTTACCTTTGTTGAAAATTACAGATTTTGTTTTGCTGTACCTTATACTAAGTTTTAGATAAATTTCTGCCTTACTCATATTTATGGTCATCAAATACATATTACAATTAAGTTTGAAGCACCTCTGATTGATCAGTGTCTTTTTTTTAAGATTTTATTTATTTATTATTAGACAGAGGGGCAGAGTGGGAGAAAAACATCAATGTGTGGTTGCCTCTTATACGCCCCCTACTGGGGACCTGGCCTACAACCCAGGCATGTGCCCTGGATTTGAATCAAACTGGCCACCCTTGGGTTCTCAAGCTGGTGCTCAATCCAGTGAGCCACACCAGCCAGGGCTGACCAATGTCTTAACATGAAACAAATCATTAGCTAAAGTTTTTGCAGGTGCTTAAATCATTCTGTAACTGTCAACATGAGGTATTTATAAAGAATTACTTTAACTCTTCATCTGGCTTGTCTTCTGTGTGGGATAGCTAGTAATTATTCCCACAAGAGCATGTGCTATCACAGCTCTTATTTTTTTTCCTGTTTCACGTTGGAGATTCACTGCAAGATGAAAGAAGCAACACTTCTCTTGAATGATACCCTATTTTAGTACCTTATTTTAAATGCATATTGGGAAAGACAGGATGACATTGTTAGATTCTTTAACGAAATGTATAACATGAGCTAGTAGGTTAATTAGCCTATTTCAGTGAAAACAGTAAGAAAACAAACTGCTTGACATGGAAGCAAAAACTTATAGTAACTTTTATGTTCAAAAGCACTGTTTATATGTCCTTAATATACTGTATAAACCTACATTGAATTGCTTTGAATGTTGTTAAAAGATATTTCACCAGGGATCTTCCTGTATTTGGCATATATTCTGCAGTAGCAGAGGATAACATTTTATTTTCAGAAGAAAAAGGATCAGAATGCAGTTTGTTTTTTTTTATAGGCTTCTTTTCTCCTATGGGGCATGGAATTTTGGCCTTGAAAAAACAAGAGATGCAGTGGAATTGAGAATGTATGAATATAAGAATATTTACAAAAACATTATTCCTTCTGTTTGTCATTTACATCATCAAGCCCCATCTTGTTTTCTTCTGGACCAGGATTTTCAGATGTGAAGTGATACCACTTTCAGAAGCTCAGGTCTCATTTCTAGGTATTTCTTGTGTTTATTTTAGGAGTTTTAAGTATCTGCTTAATGTTGCTTAGTTTTTGACATTCCAGCTTCAAAGTGAGAGAGAAGTGATCTCTCCTGATAACCTTTTTCAGTGCGTGGATCTTGTTTTTTCTAAGGCAGCAGTTCTCAAACTTCTTAACCTTAGAACTTATAAGAAAAATTATTGAAGACCTCAAAGAGATTTTATTTATGTAAGTTATGTTAATCTATATCTGCCATATTAGAAATTAATTTTTTGAGAGAAGGATGGTATTTGTTTTCATTTTGCCAACCTTTCTGACATCTGGCTTAATAGAAGATTTCGAGGTTTTCATATCTGCTTTTGCATTTTAATATGTTGTTTTGGTTGAAATCTATGAAGAAAACTTGGTCTTAACAAACATCTGCAGTTGGAAAAGAAAGGAATATTTTAATGTCTTTTCAGATCATCGAGGATACACATATTCTTTTATCCCATTCTAAAACTCAACAAATGGTAGCATTTTAAAGGTTACTTGCAATGTGGAATCTGAAACCATATCAAATATTTTTGTACTCTGTTACATTAATATCCATGTTGCACTTTCAGGGGCTCATTTAGCTATGTATGATTTTGCAATTTCATGCATTGGTCATTTGGAAAATATTGGTTCACTGAGTTATGAGATATTACAGTATAAACATTTGTTAATATATTCATAGATAGAATCAGAAAGTCTTTTTGTGTTGGCAGGCTGTCAGGCTCACAGTGGAACATACAAGCATCCAAAATTCTAATTTTTGCCTGAAAACTTGAATTTTATCATTGGCAACAAATTCTGTCAGTTGTTTTCCTTGTAGAGGCAGGCTCACTTTATTCATTTTCAAGGTGTTTGCCAAATGCCCAAGTTTGAATAACCATAATTTATGTTAGTTGTTATTTCAAGTAAAATGGTGTTCCATGAAAATAAAGGGGGATAGTTGAAGTCATATCTCAAAGAATTGCATTAGTGATCTTTCTTGAGATATCCCTTATAATTTGGTATGCAATGGAGGTGCGATATTGTTGCATACTTCCTGTTTCTATCACAGATTACTAAAAATGTTGTACATCAATCTAAAGATTTAATAAAATTGTTACTGTTTTATCAGCATGTTATTAAGTTCAACTGGCTTTTTAAAACTAATTATTACTGTACTATCAGGACTCCTGGCACACTGTGGTGCACCGCCTAGATTCATGCTAACTTTCCAGAAGTTTCATTCACAATTGCTTTTGCTCCGTCAGTGCAGATAATAACACAGTGAAAAAGGCAAGGACATCTGCATATTTAAATGAGAATAGATTTGACCTTGCAGAACCCCTCTAAGAGAATGGGTTTCAGGATCCCCAGAAGTTCAGGGGCCACCTTTTGAAACCAGTGCTCTAAGTCATGGCTATATAGGTCAGTGGATACATTTCTTAAAATGCTTACTGCTATATAATTTCTTTCTGCTTTGAAATTTAAAGAGATTTCTAAAAAACAGTTTTGGTAATCCTCATTATACCCCTGAGATGTGGGTGGAGATTAGAGGATCTGGGAGAGGGAGAAATCAAGTCAGTGTAGCCAAGCCATTTTGCCTGTGGCCAGGAAAAATAAGTCAGAGCACATGCTGAAAGGGCTAGAATTTTGATTCTGAAGGAAGCCAACAAGAGAGTCAAAATCAGCCTGGACTAAAATGATACTGACCATGGGCCTTGTCTGACTTTTGGTTTTTCTCATCTTGTACACAAATGTGAAGTCTTTTCTGAGGAAGGTATCTCAAAAATTATGGCACTTCGGGAGAGTACTCGGAAGGGGCAGGCCTGAGAGACACGTGTGTGCCGACCATTGAGATGTGAGTGGTGAGAGAGCAAGGAGGGAAGCAAGCTGATATTAATAATGGTCTAAGGTGTGCCAGGTGCTGTGCGAGGCACTTCACGTAGAGTACCTCTTAATTCTCATGAGCAACCTACGAAGTCACTGTTACCAGCCTCATGTTAGTGATGATGAAGTAGAGCCTTGGGTGTTAAACAATTAGCCTGAGATTAAATCACTCCTGTGGGTTGGCGTTAGAATTCCGCCCTCTCTTTTCATTATAATATGGCATCTTCAGGTCAGTATTCCTGAGCCTCTTGGACTACACGGTTAGCTGGTTAATTATTACTATATCCGTTCTCTAAGCATATTTCTCTGAATACACATGCTTTAGGCTTAGCTTTAGGCTTAATTTTTACCTTTCTGGGAAAAACAAACACAATTTTTTAATTTATTCATCCACTAGGGGGGGCAAGAGTGCTAATTTATTAAGTAGTAATGGTTGAGGAGCAGGGTTTAAATTACATGATTGTTGTGTGATTTATAATTATGTGTATGTACTATAGGAAATTATATATGGAAAAATATGAACAATTATCTAATGATTATTCCTGGTAAGAAAGAGGCTGTGCTCTTTTTACTGAAACCTAGGAGGCTGCTTCTCTTTTTTATATGAAAAATGAAAGTGTGACTGGCAGTTGAAGGGGGGGATCATGTAATTAATATATATTGGCAAAATAAACAGTGCACCCTCAGGGAGATTCTAACTCTAGTCTCCTGTCTGTGGTGCGTTTGCTGCTTTAATGCGTGTGCACTGTAACGCTGTTCCTTTAGCTTTGTTATGATCTGTTTTATGCTGTGGTGTCTGAAAGATAGCATATGATTTTCCAAAGACATTATTTAAGCCATAATGGAAAGTATTACATAATCTTTTGTATTTGGATAATGCATTTGTTAATCATTATTTTTTATTCCAGATCCATCATTAAATATGTCTAGGCATGGAGAAATTCCCTTAAAATAACTGATATATCTAGTTTCTCATTTATATAATTGCCATGTGGGTAATTTCTAGTAAAATTATGAAGTATTAAAAAAAACTAAAACTGAACTGTGAAATAATTGCATAATATTTGGTCTTAATTCATATTTATATTTGCAAAGACATTTTGTCTATTGTCCTGATGTCTTGTTCCTTAAGACTCCTATAAACTTTGGATGATGATTGCTGTGGAAAAATTAGAAATTTCATGAACATCATAATCATGATAATTGTGAAACTTTGCCAACCAGGTTGTATGTTACTCTCTATGTTGTATAATTTTTTTGTTGCTTTTGAGTTTGTAAATGAAAGGATTGAATATAATTTATCTTCTCACTACTTCTAGATATAATAAAGACTTTACTTGAGATCTGCATAAAGAGATTTATTTAATACTCTAAAAATCTTTGAAGGATTATTAAAATAATATATTTTTACATGATTCTGATTTTGAAAAAGGTATGGATATTGGAACAAAATGGACCAGAGCTCATAACTTTCACTTCTCTGGTAATATAGGCATATCATGTTGAGCTGTAGCTTAATCTTTTTGAACTCTTTTATGTAGTTGGGCATCAGGGTTGCTCTGAACTGGTAGGTGTTGAAGATATAAGGATGAGTTGCAAGTTATTCTGTCTTCAAGGATAACAGTCTAGCTGGAGCACTATACATATAAGCATACAATCACAATGAGGTGTGGTGGGGACAGGGGTAACATGATGCAAACTTTCTACTATGCCATCACCTCAAAGGGATACCAACTTAGCCTGCGACACATTCTGTGAAGATGCTTCAGAGGAGGTAGGGCTTGAACTCAAAGAATAAGCAGGTATAGAATCTGGGGATCTGAGAGGAAGGAACACATTTTAGACAGAGGAAAGAGCACGGACAAATCATGGTGGAGTAGGACAGCATGCCTTTTTAAGTTGTAGGAACATAGAGTAAAGATGGGATAATGCAGAAGAGTAAGGTGCAGATCTATAATGGGGCTCACACGAATGTATCTTGAGTACATATAACAAGTTCAGATCTCATTTAAATTATAAGAAGCCATTCATAACTTTTTAATAATGCATATATGATCTTGCATTTTTGGAGACTCACCAAAACAGCACTTGGGAAATGTCCGAAGGTATTGGAATAGATTCAGTGAGAAGCGGTGTGCCCTGAGATAAGACTGTAGTAATAACACCTGAGATGGTGATCAGCAGATCCCAGGGGTACCTAAGTATCAGCTTAACAGGAGAGAATGAAATCAAGAGGTTTTTAGGAGTTCGACTCTGCCAACTTGGCATTTAGAAACTGCTCTTGAAGAAGCAGAAGGATACTAGGTTGATTCTCAGGCTCAAGATATGAGTGATTATAGGGAAAATAGAGAAGAGGAGCAAGCTTTTTTAGGGGGCTTTGAACTGGAGATAGAGTAAAATATAACCTTAAAATAATGTTTGAGTACTTATCCATGTGCCAGGGATAAAGTTTTTTTTAGCATACATATTTAATTATCCTAGTATCCCCTTGAGATATTACCATCTGTAATTGACAAATGGGGAAGGAGTTCAGAGAGGTCACATATCTCACCTAAGACTACACAGCTGGCAGTGGTGGAATTTGGAATTGAGTCTAGGTCTATCTGACCCTAAAGTACAACCTTTCCCCAGTCTATTACTTTGGGAATCGTTGCATACAGCTGTAGTTGAAGCAATGGGTATAAATGAAAATGACCATGAAGAGTGTATAGACAGAGATGATAAAATGGCCAAGGACCAAACATGGGCAAAAAGCGTTAGATTAAATGGAACCCATGGAAGAGGCAACCAGCGAGGTAAGACACTAGGAAAAACTTTGCATCCAAGATAGAAACTTCAGAATAACCCTTCAAGGCTCTCATTCTCTTTCACTCCCACATCCTATTCACTAGCAAATTCTCTTGGCTCTGGGTTCACAATATGTGCAAAATCCAACCATTTCCCCTTGTCCAAGCCACTCACATCTCCTGTGTTCTCACAGGATTTCCTGCACCTATCCTGTTCCCTACCATCTTTTCTCTACCCAGCAGTCAGACCAGTTCTTTCATAATGTGGATCAGTTGTCATTTCTCTGCTCTGAACTATCCAGTGGTCTTCCTTGTCATTAAGAATATGATCCAAACTACCATGGCCCACAAGGCAGCAATGACTTTGTCACAGGTCACCTACCTTTCTAATCTTTCTTTCTTCATCCTCCCTAGGCACATTTCCGGCCACAAGCCAGGCATGCTGCCTTTCTGGGCCTTTGCACTGTTTGCCTGCCTGGAACACTTACTTAGAGAGACTTTCCCCAACCAACCCATTTCAAATAGCACCTTCCATCATATTATTCTACCTCTTTGTTCTCTTTTTAGAAGTTTTCATCACTTAGTATATTAAAATTGCTTGTTTGTTTTGTGTTAATTGCCCCTAAAATATCTGGCCCATGCCCAAACTTCATGAAGTAAAGAGCTTGCCTTTTTATTTACTCCAGTAGCCCCAGGATCTCAAATATAGTAAACGTGCAACATATATTTGGATGAATAAATGCATCCAGATTGGCTTTTGAAAACAAGTCAATTACATTATGCCCCCTCTCTCCCCATTTATCCTTTTCACCCCCATAGCCGCTCATTACAGTCAGAATGAAATCCAGACTCCTTTCCGTGATTGACAAGGACTGCCATGATCTGGGCCTTGGCTGAGACTGACCCCTGGTCTTGCCACTCCGCCCTGGTTGACTACGTTCCAGCCACCTTGGCCTTCTGGTTCTTTCTGGAACTTGCTACGCTCATTTCTTCCTCTGCCAGCCACTCTTTCTACGTGGTTGGCTTCTTTTGATCCTTCAGATCTCTGCTCATTGCTTCTGCAGAAAAGCTTCCCCAGACTGCCCTCTCTTGAAACAGTTCTTCCAGTACTTGCCTCTCCCCTCAAAATCTCCCCAAAACTCGGGCTAATTTTTATCATCATAGTTGTCACTGAGCAACATTGTTCATTTATTTACCTAATGATATTCTCTTTCCCAACTTGGGTTGTAAACTTCATGAGGATGGGGTCTTTTTCTTTCTTATTTAGCATCCTATTTTCAGCATCTAAAAGGAGGTGCTCGGTACATCTTAGAAGCCCAATCTTTAGAGAATGGATGAATGAAATATTTCTGCTACTCTTGTGAGGGTGACTAATTGTTACTGTGAATATTTGAATACTCTGTTGGTGAAACACAGTTGAAATAAATGCGTAAAACTTCTAGGATGAAGGTTATGCAATTTGAACATTAAGTAATGAGTGTACCTTTCCAAACTGGCTCATGGAATTCTGGTACATTACTTTATAGAGATTCTTTTTGCACATTCTTGGGATCCCAAATCTCTCAAACTTTCAGAGTGTTGTAATTTTTATTTTTAGTTGTTGCCAAAACTATTTGACTGGATGAGATTGCTAGTTCCTCAAGCATGGTGAGTGCCACATTCTCTTTTGTATCTCCAGTGCTTTATCCAGAGTTCAGCACAGAGTAGATGTTCAATAAATGTTTATGAATGGTGGTTTAAAAACTTTTTACATTTAAAAATTTAGAATGTTCTGTAAAATATTTACAGAATAATTTTTTATTTTTACAGTTAATTTTTTTTCAGTTACAGTTTACATCCAATATTTTTTTATTAGTTTCAGGTGTACAGCATAGTGGTTAGACAGTCATATACCTTACTAAGTGGTCCCCCCAATATTTCAAGTACCCACCTGGCACCGTACATAGTTATTACAATATCACTGACTGTACTCCCTATGCTGTACTTTACATCCCTGTGACTATTTTGTGACCACCAATTTATAATTTGAAATGAATATTTTCAGTTTTTGTAGCTTTCAAAACTGAGCCTTCCCCCTGCTCCACCATCTCCAAGAAACGTAACCTTTAAGCAATGTTTGTTTACTGACAAACTCTAGAATAGGCGTAAGGAGTGATATCCCCTACTAAATATAAATTCTGTCCGCCAGGCTAGAGCAACAGAGGGGACCTGTAATCATTTACTCACGTACTGTACCTCCCCATTAGGATGAGGTTGGGTGGAGGCGGGGCAAGGCTCTGTGGCCCAGCATCCTCCTTCACTCTTGTTTTCTTTTTGATAAAACAGCCAGTGTTTAGTGTGGCTCCGAAAGTTTTGGTTTGGGGATTAAAAAAGCGAGCGGCAGGTAGCTGTGACGCAGGTTGTGCAGTCACTGAGCTGCACACACCTTAAGCCAACAGAACCAGTGAAAGGTGGCAGTGTTTGAACTGAATCTGGGCTATTTAGATGGAGCAGCACCTTTTTAATAAAAGCACGTTTATACCGACTCCTTAAGAAGTTTAGACTGGAGGGCTGTCTCCAGAAACTGGCCCCCCTCCTGCCAAGCCCCATTTGTTTGTCTTGGCAGCCTGGCTCTGTCTGCTTGGCTGGTGCTAATGCTGGGATGTTAAATTGATGAAACACAGAGCTCTTGATCCTTTTCAGTGAGGCTTCTATTCGCTTAATGGCAGGGCAGAGTTCTTTGCTGCTAGCCACCTGTAACTGGCCAAGATAAAAAAAAATAGATGCCTAGATGTGGACGAGAAAATTTTTCTTAAAAAATCTTACAAAATACTACATTTTTTGTTTGTTTGCCTGTTTCACTATCCAAAAAAGATTTAAAAACACTGAAAAAGAAAGTGAAAAAAAGCCTACCTAAATCCCACCACTATTTTGGGGCAGTGGCAGGTGTTGAGAGAGGGGTGGAGGATGGACACTCTTGTCATGCAATTAGGGATTTGGACACCTGTGGGAAGATACTTTATTACAATAATTAACAGTGCCTTTCACTGTTGGTTTTGTCTCATTCTTTCTTTGGTCTAGGTAGGATTTTTTTCCCTCAAGTGTTTACAATGTATTTGGCCTAAATCGTCAAACATCGATAACCAGGCAGCAGTAGGAAGGGCTTTGGCGTCTTGAGAATCTGGGTATTCCAGAGTATAGACCAACCGCACTGATGTAAAGTGCGCTTGCATTTGGGTGCTCAGGGCTAGGCCGCCCTAGGCTGTCAGTCTTCATGGCCGCCCATTGTTCCAAGCCATGGGCTATGACTAGACCTCTTAGAAATAACAGCAAAGAAAGGAAACAAGTGTAAATCATCTCTCTGGTTTAGGTGTCTCTCAGGACTTAAAATATTGCTTAAATTATTACAGGTGTTGCCAGTCCCCAAAGGTTGGTGACTTTATCACTCCCTCACTTTATTCAGGCTTTTGCTCAGTTGTCACCTCCCCAGAAGAGTGAAAGCCCTTGTCCCAGTCACTCCTCCTCCACTCACCTGCGTCATTTTCTTCATAGCAGTCACCGTGACCTGAAATTGTATACATTTAAAAATGTTTCTATCTTCTCAACTGTAATGTAAGTTCCGTGAAAACAGGGATATTTTTCTTACTCACTGCTTAACACTCAGCACTCAGAAGAGTGTGCAGGACATAGTAAGTGCATGGTGAATGTGTGTCGAATGGCTGAATAAATGAGAAAAGGAAATGAACCATAAAGGATGCAGTTGAGAAAGGAAATAACGATTGTTTCCCAGATAATATCATTCATCATGTTGCTAGTTAAACCAGGACAGGAAAGTCCATCAATCTTGCCCATGTGAAATGTTTATTAGTACTTTCAATAGAACTTTGAGTAAAAACTGGATCACATGTAACAAACATATCACTTGGCCCAAGTTAGCCAAAAATCAGGAAATAGGAAAAGATTTCGAAGTATGGTTGTACTGAAAGATTGAGTAGAGAAATTAAATTTGTTTTAGTAAAGATTTTAAAAGAGCACATACTCTTGGCTATAAGAATACGTTTAGAATTCTCTTTCCTTCTCTGCCGTCTCTTTTAGAAGGGGTAGGTTTGTCAATTTCAGAATCTCCGTTCTCCGAGCGCGCTAACATCCGGGTGCTACCGCACCTGCTGCCTGCCACACGCAGATGGAATTGACAGAAGAAAGCATGTACTGTCCACTAAAAAGAAATGTTTAGAGAGGATATCTGATGCACGACAGATGGCATGAGAAACAGCCTGTCAAATTGAGATTGGTGATAATGGATTAGTGAACACCCTGTAATTAACTACCAGTTATTCTCGCGATTATATTTCTTTCCACTCTATGTCTACTTTATATATGATTCAAATCAGTATAGTTCATGTTTTATATATTAACTCTTACCATGAAGATTTACCTGTTTTCTTTTACAGTCTTCCCAATGGTTTTGTAGTTCATCAGATCAATGTGTTAGAATGACTGAGAACAGGCCATTGAGCATTCATTAGCAGTGTGCCTGGTGTGTAGAGCATGTTCAGTTCATTTGTTGATTTTCATTGAATATGTCAAATTTGTTTGCTTTTCTTTATATCAGAACATTAGCTTTTTTATGGTTATTAGTATTATAGGTAATGATGTGGTGATTATCTATCTGAATGCCTATGACTTCACAATTCTTTTGACTTGTGGTCTTAGGATCAAGTTCCACAGAGAGACTTTCAAAGGTTGTCAACATTTTCATCTCTGTGGATTTGTAAATGGGTGGTATCTTCGATGTTCGCATATTCCTTTGGTCTTATAAAATAAATAAGGGTAATTTTGACTTTATCTTGTATTAGTTGTAGCAATTTCTTCTTTCTGACATTGTAGCTAAAAGGATTCACCAAGTTGGAATATAGGTAACAACCTATTTTTGTTCTCTTTTCACTTTAGGCTTATTTTTTGTAAGGTCATAACATGTTTATGGGTTTTATTAATGTGTGATTTTGTTATAAATTATGCACCTCATTAATTTTTCATAGATTTCATCTTTGGGCTTGGATACTAATTAATTATTGTTGTAAGCCTAAGTTTTAAAAATCTTATTTCTTGTGGAGTCTCTAAAACGTTGTCATTCCTGATACTCTTTCCCCTCTTTTGTTCTCTCTCTAAATGTTTTGGAATTCTAGTGGCTTTTGAAGTTGTTTCAAATTGTTAAAACACACACATATTCATATGATCTATGGTATATAATTATTGTTCTTTTTCAGCTCTGTTATTTGGCATAACAGCAAGATAAACTAGAAAACCCATCTTGAACAACTCTAATAAACAGAAAAAGAAATCTGTGACTATTTAAGATGACCAAATATAGTTAAAAACCAGCAAATGATCAGTTAAAAGAAGAAGATACTCTTTAATATCTATCTGTTTGTTTCCTGGTTCTGTTAAAAATTTTGGAATACTAAAATCTTTCCCTGATAATGCTAAGGTAATAGTGTAATTCATAGTAGGATGATAGCTGCAAGTAATAACAAGTATAATTTGAGATTTTTTTGTATGTGTAAGTCACTGTATTTCTTATGCATTTTCTCGTTTAATCCTATTATCATTCCCTCTTTAGTGATGATGAAACTGAAGCTTTGAGAAGTTAACTGAAACTTTTCCTAAAACAATATTCATACTTGGGTCTGGACAGCTTTAAAACATTGTGATTTCCCTTAATCTGGATGCTAGGCCAAATACATTGGTTTTGAAAATTTGCATTTATCTCTAAGGATTTCTTTTAAAGAGTCCCTTCCTTTCTGTTGTATAGATTTGTATAGCCATCTCAGAGTTGAAATATTAAGTAAATACATTTTAATTTTTACCCAAAATGACCAGGTATACACTGGGAAAGCCATCTTTCAATATCTCTGCACAGAGCACAGTTCCTGGTTCTTCCAAGCTCGGTCTAGTTTCAGTGGGCTCCCTAGTCCATTTTTTCAAACCGAGTCCTCATCCATCACCTAACTCCAGACTTAAATCAAAATAAAAGTGATTCTGGTCCTGACCATTTCTAATACACTCTTTGTTTAATAGCAGTTTTTATATTTAATAGTATATAAAACACCTTTGAAAAGTCAAAATGGCCTTTTATTGGCAAATTGTTTTAGCATTTCTCATTAATATTTCCAGTGCTCTGCCAGTTTTTTGCCAATTAAGGTGCAGTGGGCAGTAAAAAAATTGAGCTGGATAAAATTCATCATTAGTGGTCATTAGTTTCCAGTAGAAGATTAAAGTGTTCTTTCAAGATCCTTGTTACATGCAACCCTACCTACTCTTACTGAAAAAGGTGCGGCACTTATCAGTAGAAACCCTTTCTGATATCTGGAAGTGGTCAGTAAATACTTGCTTTTAACCACGATTATTATTTACTTTAGGAGTTCTTAACCTGGGGACCATGCAGGCAGCTTCAGGACATCTTAGAAATGCCTAAAGTAACGTGAAAAATGTGTCATAAGACCCTTTTTCAATAGAATTTATCATTTTCATCATTCAGTTATTCATTGAATCATCATTCATTCAAATATCCCCCCAAAATAAACCCAAAGAAACTTATAAAACATCCTTATTGTCCAAACCTCATTTGCATTTATTTAACTACTACTTACACCTCAATAGCAGAACTTTTAGATACCTATCTGTCTACATTTCATTCTCTTATTCTTTTGTCAATTTCCTATGCTTAAACTCAAAGCATTTTTTTTAATGTGGTACTCTCTTTGTTTTCCAGGCAAGGAGGGGGGCATGGGCATATTTTTTTGTTTGTTTTGCTTTTTTCCTTTTTATTGAATTTATTAGGATGATACTGGTTAACAAAATCATACAGGTTTCAGGTGCACATTTGATCTTCATTTGTTTGTAATCAACATCGTGATCTGTTAGTCTCTAGTTGAATAAGTGGCCTTATTTTAGAGAGAGAGAGAGGGAGGAGAGAGAGAGACTATAATTTGGAGAATTTAGTCCTCTGGGATGATTGGCTGATGTGAGGTGGATATTTGAAACCTGTTATTCCCATGATGTATAAACTACACTTTAATAATCTTAAATACAGCTCTAGGATCCCCTCTTTTCTCCTGACAGTAAGAAAAGGAATGTATCAGTTTCTTTTCTTTTCACCACTAGGAGGCCACTACCTCCATCCACCTCCAAATGTTACTGACCCTAGACTCACCTCATGAAAGTCCTGCTCTCCTGTCAACCTGGGGAGACGAGCATCACTGAAGTGATAAGGAAGCAGTCAGTCAGTGCCGCGGCTCCCCGTGCCCTGTCGGTCCTCACTCTTTACTTTGCGTCCTTTATCCCAAAGATGAGTCACAGCACCGCCTTTCTTACAGTTATCCAACAAAAATGATGAGTTTATTTCATGGAGAGAAATGCAGAGAGAGTATGAAAGGATATAAAATGTGTTATGTGTTTTAAGGATGAAGGCTGGTTTTGAATCAGTCTTTCATGATTTTAAGAGAAGTTAGTAGTTAACAAGCAGGTTATGGAATCTGTTATTGTAGACCTGCCGCTGGTTAGCTCTTTTGCTTTTACAGCTCGGGATAAAATGCGCTACTCGTGTACCTGTTGGCTGGGGATAGAGCAGGCAACGTTCTTGGCACTTAATAAGCCCTCAGTAAATGTTTATTGGTGAGATATATTTCTTGATGTCTCCCAGTTTTAGTGACTTATCTAGAAACTACTGCATTCCATTTAAAGTAAAACAACCACTTCTATTTAAAGTAAGACATCCAAAAATCTATATTAACAAGTTCAAGAAGCATGTAATATTGAATTTGGAGCAGTACTCCTTTCTCTCTGCCTAATTAGGTGCTAAGATCACTGATCATTTAAACTTATTAAAAATAAAATGTATTTGTTGCTTTATATTGCAAACGAACTAGAGTATTATTACTGTCATTTACATGTTTAATGATTTTCAGCCTGTAAATGTAAATGATTCATCTGTAATTTTTGCTATGTTCTTCCAATTTCCTATAAGTAATGCCCACTTACAATGGGCAAACAGAGCCTGATAAGATTCAGTCACTGATGTAGGACATTTTAGGTTACTAGAGAAAGCTCACTTCCTTTATTAATTTTTGGTTCTGTTACAAATATAGAACATCTTTATTTCATTTAGCATTTAGACATGCTAAAAGATATTTGAAACACAGAAGAAGAAAAAATGCCTTCACCCCTGCAACTCAAAGATCCCTTTTGTTTATATTTTGAATAATTTTCTTCCACGAGTATTTCTACAAATTTAAGACTTCCAGTAAATGCCATTTTGAATATGTTCACTTTAGTAAGTTTCTCAAGGGCTAAATTACAAAATGTCTTTGATCATTTTGTAATTTCTCCTGGTGTCAGCTGAGAACACTATGTAGGGTGTACTCTGTTTAAAACCGGAATAAATAAAGAAGGAAACATACAAATATGAATATAAATAATGAGCCAACAATGCAAGAGGAGCCTTCCGTTGTCAGCATCCTGGTTCGGAGAAACACACATTTTCTTCACAGTTTGACTTCAAATGTGGCCTAGCAAGGATGGTGGGATCAGGAGGAAGTAAACACTAGTAGGCGTGCGTGGGAGCCTGTGTGAGTGAGTCACACAGCCTTTTCAGCAGAGCTGAGTACTTTAAAAAAACATTTAGAGATGATTTAAAAAGGATTTCTCCTTTGATTGTAAGATACATCAGCCACTGATTTTCTTAATTTAGTTGTTGTAGCCCTTTCAATAATAGATCATTTTCTGATAGTTTATCTGTTAAACCAAGAATGTTTAAGTCAAAGATGATTATTAGAATAAAATTTAGTATTTCAGCATTCTCTGTATTAATGGACCATTTTGTAAGAAATTGCAAGTGGGATTCATCCCAGGGATGCAAGGATGGTACAATATTTGCAAATCAGTAAACATAATACATCACATAAACAAAAGGAAACACAAAAATCATGTGATCATATCAACAGATGCAGAAAAACATTTGATAAGGTACAGCATCCATTTATGATAAAAACACTCAGCAAAGTGGGAGTAGAGGGAGCATTCCTCAACATAATAAAGGCCATATATGAGAGACCTACAGCCAACATAATATGCAATGGGGAAAAACTAAGAGCTTTCCCACTAAGATAAGGAACAGGACAAGGATGTCTGTCTGCTTTCACCACTTCTTTTCTATATGGTATTGGAAGTCCTAGCCACAGCAAACGGACAAGAAGAAGTAAAAGGCATCCAAATGGGAAAGGAGGAAGTGAAACTGTCGTTGTTTGCAGATCACATGATAGTGTACATAGAAAACCCTATCAACTCCACAAAAAAACTACTCGACCTAATAAGTGAATTTGGCAAAACAGCAGGATACAAAGTCAATATTCAGAAATCGAAGGCATTTTTAAAATTTTCAGTTATCTATGCCTTCGATTTCTTTCAATCTATGACAACTGTCATAGAATAATAAGAAATGATTAAAAATTAAGAAAAAGAAAGAAAATTAGTTCAGCAAAATAAAATGCCTGTCCCTGAGTTGACATATAAAATTGACTTATTTCATCAACATTTTAATTCAAATTGTTTTAGTCTTTGTAAACAAGCATGAAATATTATTTTTCCTCATCTTTGTTGTAAAGACGTGTATGTGTTCCTACACTTATCCCTGCCTTTACCAAGCAAATGGGCAAAGTTAATATAATTGTAAAGACAAAATCTATCCAATTCTTCCTTTTTTCACTGTTGATAGAAAAGTTTGCAATTAGCGGGGGTGGAGGTAAACAGGAGAGTCTTCTCGGGTTTAATTTTTGAAGCTCAGTTGGCATTTTACTTAACTATTATGACTTGACCATTTCTGATGAGTTTGTTCTATTTAGGTCTACTCGATTATCATTGTAAGGAACTTTGTCACAAGCAAAGGGACCGAAAATCAACAAGAGCCAATCCTAAGGATGGCCTGTGTATGCTGGGACCACACCACTTTGTATTTGATTAGATTTCCTTCAACGTGCATGATTTATTTTGAAAAATTTTATCAGAAATGTATTGAGTTTTGGTTTTTGTTCATTTGAAATTTAGAAAAATATTTGGAGCCAGTTTGTGTAATAAACTTTTTTCTCCCTAGTATCATGCTATTTCTGTGTTTGTGGTTACAGATTTCTGGGTCTGAAAATGTTCAGTTTACGTCATAAAATAGCACTGGCCTTATTTCTAAATATATTGACATTAGACTAGGGCTAGCTTTTCCACTAGGGCTTCCACAGCTATCTTTTAAAAGCTAGGTTTCATGGATTTTGCCAATTTAGTATGCTCATGGCTTGCTACCATTTTGGTAGCTGCCAGTCAGAAATTGCCTCAGACGTTATTGAGAAATCTGTGTCATTCCTTTCCTATTATTAACTGTTTTTTTTCTGCTGACATTTGTTCTGAGTAGCTCAGATCCATTTTAGCCAGGCAGTCACTTTGTGCTAAATGCTACTTGACCTTCAAGAGTTCGTAGATCCAGCCAGGATTGGGTCAGACTTGATCCTCTCCAGTTTTAGATACCTGGCCAACTTCTCTGGCCAGAGTTCGGTTTTGATAGTTCTAAAGGTCTGTAGATGACTTCATGAAATGGTATGCTCTTCTTTCACTGTGCGCAGTCTGTCTCTATAGTGAAAATAATGGAAATTGTGTTAGTGCTATTTTCTTTGGAACATCTTTTTGATGCATTCTCTTTCTCTCTCTCTTTTCTTCCTTCCTTCCTACCTTCCTACCTTCCTTCCTTCCTTCTCCATCCCTTCCTCTCTGTCTCCCTCCTTCTCTTTTTTTCTGTCTCTCTTTTTATCTCCCTCTCTTTCTGTCCTCTCTCTTTCTCCCTTTTTCTCTACCTCCTTCCTTTCATTTTCTTCCCCTCCCTGCTTTCTACTCCTTCTCGTATTCCTCTTGCTGGTACATCTATGAAAGCCTTTCTAGCAAGGCAGGTGAGAGAAATGGTGGAGATGGCACCAGCCACCTAGCTGGAATGGACCAATAATACTGACTGAACAAGCATCATGGAGTCTATACCTTTGCAGTATTAGGATATTTGCCACGGATTATAGTTTACCATAGACTTTCTTAGATTGTGTAATCATGCATATATGTGGCACTGGCATCATCGAATCCCTAGGAAAAAATTATATTCAACAAACCTATTACTACCTCTACACAGGCCACATGTATAAAACACCAGGCATGATAAAACACCAGGTTGTGAAACAATTCTTTAAAGCACAGCAATAGTCATGTAGTGGATTAAATGAACGTTTTGTAGCTTTGAAGCCTCTTACACAAATATGATAAGCAAATCTTACCTGAAAGACAGTGGGGTGTCTTTTTCTACAGCAGGAGTGCCATCCGTGCTTTTCCATAATGCCAAAGCCCGGCCATGGGACTCCTTGATCACATATTTCAGCAGAGGTGTCAGTGAAATGCCGAGAAATAACATAGGCTGATATGACAAGAACTGACTGAGGCACCTGTGGGGGTTAGGAAGATAATGTTACTTAGGTTGAGCGCTGAAAGAAAAGAAAGTGCCAGATGTGGAGGAAATAAGGAGGATTGAGGGTAAAGTATATCTGGCAGAAGGAGCTGCTAAGGTCAGTGAGCTATGAAGAAGGCATTAGAAGACAAAGTCCCAGAAATGGGAAGAAGCCAGATCTCATATGGCTTTATTATCCAGTGTAAAAGTTTAATTTTAGGTATAATGGGGACCATGGAGGATTGAAGCAGAGGATAATATGGTATGATTTAGTTTTTAAAAAATAGGTTACCTCATTGTGTAGAAAATGGAATAGAAGAGGGGCTAGTGTCTGAGGTGGAGGCTCTTGGGTTCTGGAGATGATGGTGGCTCAAACTCTGGTAGCAATAAGGGGGTGGAAAGAAGTCATTGACTTGGGATGTGTTTGGGGGATAGCTTGACAGGACTTGCTGATGAACCTGATACGTGAAGTAGGAGAGAAGAAACAGTGGTAACTTGCATATTTTAGAAGTGAGAAAATGTACAGATGGGCCATTTCCTGAGGTGGGGATAATGAAGGGAGCAGTTGGTTCAGATAGCAAACTCAGAGGTTCTGTTTTGGCCTAGGAGAGTTTGAAATGCCTGCCTGACTTTCCCATGGAGATGGTGAGTAGGCAGTTGGGCAACCGAGACTGGAGCCTCACAGAGAGGCTAGGGCTGGAGATTTAGGTGACATCAACAGTCGGAAGATGTTCTTTAGTGTTGTGGGATTGGATGGGATCACCTAAGGGAAGGCAATCATCAGAAAGGAAAAGGAGGCCCAGAAGAGAGTCTGCATGCTTCCTTACTGTTATGGTGTAAGTACAGAGTGGATCTAGTAAATGAACCAGAGAAGGAATAGACAGTACGGCGGGAGGAAAACAAGGAGAGGAGGATTCCCCAGAAGCCAAGGGAAGACAGCATTTCAAGGAGGAGAAGATGGTGGCTCTAGGTTTTGTGGGGTCTGACGCTTAATGTGGGCATCCTCCTAGAATGAGAAAGAAACCATGAGAACTTACAAAGTAAAGAGAGAAAAATGCCACAAATATCATAAAATTTTGGAAACATGGTTTATTAATATGAGTACATGATGTACTTTTATAAGACTTTTTGTGGGGATGAGTGCTTAATCTTGGACCATTTCTTCATTCTACAATAATTTTGTAATATCTTCTACAGAGATTAGAAAGGCAAATTATTCCCTATTTATCATGGTTGGTCCAAATTTTATTTTTAGAGTGATAATTTTAGAGAAGCTTTTTAAGTCGTATAACCTGTTATTGATAATGTCATGTACATTTTTGGGATTATTGCCAAGTTTGGGGAAATTTCTATCAAATTTTTTAAGTGAGCTCTCCGGTTTCAGGAAATTTCAAGTTTTTATGCACATGGACTAATAAATCATCTTTGATGACACTCACAAACCAGTTTATTACTGATATTTTTATGTCATCACCCGGGAAAGCCTTTCTACCCAGGGCGACTAGAAATAACAACTCTATGAGAAAGTGAATCCAGCCACAGAAATACATCCCACTGAACCCAAATTGAATTTATTCCCAACTCAATTTCTATCCATATAGATCCCCAAAATGTTCTTCAGGGCCCCCCAATACTAGAGCAAGTGTGATAGAGAGGAAGCTGAAGTGAAAGAGACAACAGTCTTAGTGTTGAAGTTAAAATATCCTATTTTTTAAATTTATAGTGTGTCATGGAAGCATTGTTAGGGCCCCTCCCTGAGCCTTAGAAGCGGCCTGTGCAAATATGGGGCCTGGACCTTAAACTTTGTTAGCTTCCTCTGCAAGGAAAAAGTAGTGGGGTGAAGTGCATACAGGACAGGCAGAAGACCAAGTGAACTAGAAACAGAGAGGTCCCATTGGATTTATACTCAAAAATTAAATATTTACTTTAAAAAAACTTGGTCTAGGTCTTTGATGAAAAGTTTTGTGTAAGTAGCAGTATGATGCACTGGTCAAGCAACACACACACTGTTGTGGAAATCTCTGGGCTAGCAGAGGTAAGGTTTGAGTTCCATGGAGTGGAAATGCACCTTTTAGCTTCATTAGGATCAGAAGTTTTGCCTTTTAGGGTCAAGTGTGCTCTTTATGGCTTTATCTTCTATAAAATGTATAAATGAAAAAGGTATAAATGCTGAAGACGAAGATGAATGTTCAGCCATCAGATACCTTTCTCAATTCAATTTAGGTCCTTTTTGTCTTGCATCTCAAAATCCGAGTTGTTTTTGAACACAGGAGAAACCTAGGTTGATTTTACATCTGCATTTTGTTAAATTTGTTTTCAAATGTGGTGTCAGGTCCTGACTCAGATTTTGCAGTAATTGAATATAAACTTTATACCTTTGCTCACAGTTGACTGAAGGTCTATTCTTAAAGTCAAATAAATTTGGGTTGAGATCATATTATTTGTCCAAATAATCATCAACATTAACTGCATGAAAATAGGTCAAAATGGAAATTGGAAAGTAGGACTTGGAGAGAAGAGGGATGGATTGGAAGTAATGGCCTCCTCCCACGGTCTTGATGGCAGCTGCTCCTTTCACTTGTCCATGTTGTTATTTATTTAGTATCTGGCTGAAGCTAGAGACCTTGTATGATCCGCAGTCTGTTCTTCCACTTAGACCAAATCCAGGAACAATTGCCTGTGATAGGAATGGAGTTGTGAGGAAAGAATATCAAGGAAATGAAAAGAACCAATAACTGATGTTTAGAATTTCTTTAGTCCCCTCTGAAATTTCTTTGTTTTCTTTACTATGTTGCCTGATTCAAGAAAATGCTGTTTGACCCATGAAAAACTGTTTTGTTGTTTTCTTCTTGCCATTTAAAAACATCAGTTTTAGGGTTTTAATTTGAATTGGCAAATTTGTTAAGGTAGATGAAGAGGGAAGTTATGGGCAAGTTTCCTGCATGCTAGAGTTAGCCAAACTACCGAAGGGATTCAGGAAATCTTAGAGTAGCTAGTTCAGCCTTCTGTCCAATGACTATCTTCTCACATAAGCTAGGTGGTGAGTTAGCCTTTATGCAGATGGTCTCATTATTGCCCTGGCCTGAGTCTGCCCATGCATATTGTTAAGAGCTATAGTTTGTAAGGCCTCAAATTAAATTAATTAGGAAGCTTTTTTTTTCCTCAGGATCCTTCATCATATATTTGAAGGCTTCATCATAGCCTTCTCCTTTTAGGTTAAATAGCCTTAGTTTATTTGTTCTACATGTGAGATGGGGTTTGGATCACATACCACCCTGATCACCTTTCTTTTGGTGATGGTTGCCCCCATTTCTTCCTGGATCAGCCCTGAATTTGCTCACTGTTCTGCCCTTCCAGTTGATTTGGGGGGATGACCTCCCCTCCCCAGCTCCAGGGGAAAATCATGATCAGAATGAACCAGTCATTGTGGCCTCATTCCATTTGTTGGGGATGGGCTTAGGCATGGTCATGTGACTCAATCCTGGTTCTGAGACCTGAGAGGAAGTCAACCAAGGGACATTTGGAAGGACTTTTTCCCAAATCAAAGGCTATATTGAGGAAATGACTTATTCCCCTCCTTCCATCCTCCTTCCTTCTTTCCTTCCTTCCTTCCTTCCTTTCTTCTCTTCTTTCTTTCCTTCATTCCTTCCTATCTTTCCTTCCTTTCCTCTTTTTTTGGATGTGGAGTGGTGAGGAGTTGTCATCTAGAACTGTTAGCTTGGAAACATTAGGAGAGACATCACTGGAGCCTAGGGATACAAGGTAGAAAGACTCAAAGGCCTTGGATCCTTGAGGTCAAGTTGAACAGCTGAGCACTCCTTCCTCATCACTTCTTGTGTATGAGATGACTGACCCTTTCTTGTTTCCATTTCTTGTAGTTTTCTCTTCTCTTACTTGCTGCTCTGAGCATCCTAACAGACAGATACCCAATCCCTTGTATTATTTTAAGTTTCTTGAAACTTTTGTCAATCAATGATACCCTTACCATTGTTTATGACATCTTGTTCATGGAATTTTTATATTTAACTAAAATCCTTCTTTAGTGATTCATAAACATAGGCAAAAAAACATAACTAGATTGATATGAAAACCAAGTTTTCTTCTAAAATTTTATCCTGGAGTTAAGGTGGCACCACACTTGGCAAGTTTTTGTTTTGTTTTGTTTTGTTTTGTTTTTTCTGCAGTGGGTTTAACAGTGGTTAACCCTGGCTGGTTTGGGCCAATGTTTTCTTAAAGGAAGCACCCTGGCCCATGTACATTACATTTATTTGGCTATTTTTTAGCACCATATTTTTTATTCTTATTTATTCTATTACAGTTGTCCCAATTTTCCCCCTTTGCTCTCCTTCATCCCACCTGCCCCTGCTCCCACCATCCTTTTTTTTATAACAAGATTTTGTAACATTTTGCCATTTTGTTCTGTATTGGCTCTGCTTTCCTGTTCAACCTTTAAAGTAAATGCATTAAAAAATTCTCTTTTATAAAACTGCTTTCCACCTAGTATTAAAGATATTGACCCTGGCTGGTGTAGCTCAGTGCATTGAGCGCGGGCTGGGAACCAGAGGGTCCCGGTTCGATTCCCAGTCAGGGCACATGCCTGGGTTGCAGGCCAGGTCCCCATGAGGGCCATGTGAGAGGCAACCATACATTGCTGTTTCTCTCCCTCTCTGTCTCCCTCCCTTCCTCTCTCTCTAAAATGAATAAAAAAAAAATCTTAAAAAAAAAAGATATTGAGGACTGTGTATTGTTACTGAGACTTTGAAGCAGGTAGAGAAACTTTGCTACAGATTATTAGATCATTTGGTTGGTGCACTACTTGACTGAGGTAAAGTATGTTTAGTGTGTGCATTTCTCTCTCTCAGATTTGCCTCCCTCTTTATCCTCCCAGATTTATGCTTATAAATATGGACAGGTATTTATTTCATGCTGTCCTTTTATATACAAAGTAGGTACTGATGTTATTCACTGCTACAAAGTATTATCTAGTTTTAATAGTTTTATCAAGATATAGTTCACACACCACACAATTCACCTATTTAAGATCCAGTGGTTTCTAGAATAGTCATGGAATTACGCAGCCATGGCCACAGTTAATTTTAGAACATTTTCATCATGCTGAAAAGAGACCTTGTGTGCATTCGCAGTCACTCTCCATTTCCTCCCATTTCTTTCCTTTCCCCTCAGTTCTAGGCAACCGCTAATCTATTTTCTGTCTCTGTGGATTTGCCTATTCTAGGCATTTTGCATAAATGGAATCATAAAATATGTGTTTTGTACCTGGCTTCTTTCACCTAGCCTGTTTTCAAGGTTCATCCCTGTCGTGGCCCATGTCAGTTCTTCGTTCTTTTTTATTGCAGAATAGTATTCCTTTGTGTGGCTCTCCACATTTTAATGATCCATTCTTCAGTTCAAGGGCCTTGGCTTGTTTCCACTTCTTGGCTATTAGGAATTATTTAGTATTGTTATCTGAACTTATCCTTCACTTCCTTCACTTTGCATCCAAACTTGCAAAGTCAAAGAGAAAAACTATGCTGTTTCCCTCTGATTATACCCAGCATTTAGATACAACTTTTCCATGTGTGAGACTTTAACTGACTACTTAATTCCTTAAAACGTGTCCATAGCTTTACACAAAACAAAAATCATGAAGGAAAGAGTACTCAGCATGCATCCAAATACAAATGCCCACACACATAAATCCCTGGATTAAAAAAAGTTAGAGAAATTCACATGTGAAAACATTACTTTTAACACAGACAGTAATTGTAAACCTGAGTTTAAATTTAAATTGGAAAAAATACCCTGAGGTGTTTAATGTTTATCCTTAAATGTCCAGGATAAGACCATGATGACAGCTACTGACTTATTTTTTATGATCTTGGAAAGACATGAGAGGAATAAATTTTTATCATGCGTCACAAATGCAGATTTACGTACCTCTTTTACCTACCCATTTAGAATTTGGTGAGGGTAGCAGGGAGTTCTTTCCTTATTTGTTTTTCTCAGAACAGAAGAAGGAACTGTCTATGCATTTATGTGTTTGTATTTTCTCCTCAGAAGGGAAGTCAGCACTGGTCCCGTTTTCGCTCAGACACACAGCAGCAGCTGTGCGGTGTGCATTCCCTTGCCTGCTGCTGTTGTAGCCGAGAGCTGAGCTGCTTCTTAAGTTTTTTGCAGGATGTGGGACATACAAGTACCATTCATTAGGATGATTACTTCCCTGTATGTTTCAATCCCATAAGTATATGGCTCTTTCTCCCTCTGATACTCATTCTGCAGTCCATTACGTTTGTGTGGGTAACTCATAGGTCACACCTGAATGAACTTGAATGACCATAGAGGACACCAGAATGACCAGTATTATTCTTTTCTATTGCCAGAATTTTGAGGAATAATTGACCTAAAAAGAGTAAACACATGGAACAGAATTGGTTGAACTAGGAATGTGAATGAGGTTTCCAGGATCTTTTTTTTTTCCCCTTTGGCTTCTTCTAGTGCCTCTGGGATTTCAGATTCCCCCAAGTGGAAATATTAGCTGTTAAAATTGCATTAGTTTATTTTAATATGATTGTACTTGATTGCCTGACAGTGAACTAGCTATGACAAGGCTTATGCTACTCCATCTTTAGTAGAAAATTTAATCAACATACATTTGTGAGACTCTACCAATTGTCAGAGAGTGCGCTGAATAGGACATAGTGGCGACTTTCAGTCACATCATTGTCTAGGTGCACACAAAGTCACTTTTAACACTATGGGGTAAGCTTTGTGATGGTCGGGACTCAAAATGTTTTTATTAAACATTGTGCATCTATTTAAGCACAGTCTTTGACAGGTGGTAGGCACTCCACAAATATTTGTCAAATGAATGAATACATAATCGAACATTATCTTAATGTGCTATAATGGAAATGTGTGGAACATGGAAGGAACTGGGTTTTTTCCTGGTGAGGGAGAGAGTTTTAGTTATTTATATCTCTTAATGGTGTTGTGATGACAATAGCATTTTACCAGGCAGATAAGAGCAGGGAACTAAATTATGAAAATTACTTCTTATGTTACCGATACCATGATGGATAAGTTATTTTAACACTCATATTGGTTGAGCAAAGTAGTGTCACTATTCTATTATTACTGTAGTATTTATATTATACCACATTAGTATATGGTATAATAATCCCTTTATTACTGTGTTATTATGGTGCAAAGGGGAAAATAAATTTGGTGCTACTAGGTGATTACCCCAAGGTCAAGAGCTTGCAGTGGTGGGCCAGTTTTTGAACTCAAGGATATTTGTCACCCCTTTTCACATGAAGGACTGGTAATTTCCCAAGTAAGAGCTAAATATCCAATTTCAAGATGAAAAAAACAGAAAACTTCCTGTTCCTTTCTACTAGTTAGAATGTATCAGTAAGCCTTTTCATGGAATGCTGCCTTTCCTGGCACTTGGAGTGATCCCGTCTTAATGCTCTCCATCTAGGTGGTCCCTCTTGGGTGCTCCCTCCCTCAGTGTCTCTCTCAGCTCCCAGGCACCACACTGTGAGAAACTCTAGCCACATGGGGAGGTAAGTCTGTGACATATGGCAGTCTAGGCACTGCCTGTGTGAGTGAAGGGCCTTCGGATAACTCTAGACTTCCGCCATGTGAGTTTCCTCAAGCCCTTTAAGTCTTCTTAGCTCATTCTCAGACATTGTGGAACAAAGATAAGCCATCTTTATTGTGCCCTGTCTGAAATCCTGACCATGGAACCCAAAGAAAACATGATGGCTGGAGCTGTGGGAGTCTTCTTGTGACCACGAAGAAAGGCCGTAAGAATTGCTCAGACCCTGGCTGGTGTGGCTCAGTGGATTGAGTGCCTGCAAACCAAAGCACCACCAGTTGGATTCCCGGTCAGGGCACATGCCTGGGTTTTGGGCCAGGTCCCCAATAGGGGCGCGTGAGAGGCATTGGTTTTCTCTCCCTCTCTTTCTCCTTCCCCTCCCCTCTCTCTAAAATAAATAAATGAAATCTTTCTTTTTTTTAAAGAAAAGAATTGCTCAAGTGTCAGCCTGGACATTAAGTTGCACAACCAAGAAGTAGTCACTTACCAGGAACTTCTTGTTATAGGTTCCATTTCTTTCTTTTTTTATATTTTACTTGTGTATGTATGTGTGTATTTATGTTATTATTTATTCTATTTGTTTATGACCATTGTCCCATTTTTCTCCCTTTGCCATCTTCTGCCCAGCCTACCCCTCTACCCCACTCCCACTGTCAGTCCCCACACTGTTGTCCATGTCCATGGGCCATTCATACATGTTCTTTGACTAGTCCCTCCCTTTCTTCCCCCCAACCCCCCACCCCTTCCCCTCTGGCAGCTGTCAGTTTGTTCCATGTTTCCAGGTCTCTGGTTCTGTTTTGCTTGCCAGTTTATTTTGTTCATTAGATTCCTCTCATACTTGAGATCATGTGGTATTTGCCTTTCATCGGCTGGCTTATTTCTCTTAGCATAATGTTCTCCAGTTCCAACCATTTTGCTGTCGCAAAAGGTAGTGTGGTTTGGGGAGCACCAGAAAATGGTTCTGTGTAGGAACAGGTTATGAATACTTGAGGTGGTAGCTACAGTATTGAGATGGCTGCTGAATAAACCAAGATCAGTTCTGTGTTGAGCCTTTTCCCTTTGACAAAGTTGCAACGTCTGATGAGAGAACCTTTATAATAGGAGTAGGACGCTCCTAATCTGGAGAGAATTATTGGCACATAGAATAAATAATGGGTAATGGTGAATGATGGGGTTGCAATTTTTAATAAAAACTTCAAAGACTACTTAGAGTGGGTTATGTAATCTGCGGACATACAGAAGAGTTGGAAACCGTGCAGTTTCTAACTCAACTCCTTTTGAATGCATAGAGACTGAGGTCCCATGCCTTAGCCCCAAGGCCCAACCTCGGTAGAGGAGGCTGCTCAGCCTCTTCCCAGAGAGAAGAGATGGACTGCATTATGTCCACTTCAGACAGGGCTGACTCCTGTTCCTCCCAAATAGTAATACAATTCAAATAATCATCCCAGGACCCTGCCCTGTGTTACTCTATGCACAGAATTAATTTGAGGTGGATCATAGACCTATATGTGATCTTAGACTTAAAAAACTTCTAATAGAAAGTTTGGAGTAGACAAAGATTTCTTGACTAGGACACACACACACACAAAGCAGTGACCATGAAAACCATTGATAAGTTGATTTTATTAAAATTAAAAATTCTGTTTATCACATCATTAAAATAATGAACAGACAGACCACAGATTGGGGAAAAGCATTCACATCATACATACCTGAAAAACAATTTGTGTATTTGAATCTTTAAGGAAACCCTACACATCAGTAATGAGAAGGTGAACAATCTAATTTTTAAAAGTGGACAAAATAGCTAAACATACATCCCACAAAAGATATATAAAGTCTCAATAAATATGTGAGAAGTATAGTATAGTCATACAATAGAATACTACTCAGTAGTAATAATAAGAAAATACTGGTGTCCATGCAACGATGTGCATGAATCTCAAAAACATTATGCTGAGTGGAAGAAGCCTAATTCAAAAATTTACATAAACTATGTTTTTATTTACATGAAGTCAGAGAATAGTAAAAAAAAAAAAGAAAGAAAGAAATCTGTGATGGCGGAATTAGAAAGTGGTTGCCTGGAGATGAAAGAGAGAAATTACCTAGGAAAGGGCATGAGAGAACCTTTTTTAAAATGTTTAAAACAATTATTGTTTATGCTGTTACAGTTGTCCCAATTTCTCCCCCTTGGCCCCGCTCCCCCCAACTCCCCCTTCCCACAGTCAGTCCCCGCACTGTTGGGCAGAACCTTTTGATTCTGACAGCTATGTCCTATATTTTATTTTTAGTGTTGGTTACACAGGTATTTGCAATTGTGACCACTCATTGTGTGGAACACCCAAGCTCTGTTTTTATTGTATATCATTTTGCTTCACTTCAAAAATGACACACACAAAAGGAGGGATAATTTTCTCATCAGAATTCTTCTATTAAAAACAAAAAGAGTAGAAATCCAAACTGAATAGATATATTCTCCTCCCTTGAGACTTCATGAGATTATTTTGGTTTTATTTGTGGATGGGCATAATTGGCACAGTGAACATATTTAATTCTTTTGAATTGTTCCTCTTGTATAAAGCTCTCACCTGTACTGTGGCATATCTTCACAGAAAGGAGGAAGAGTGTGTTTAAAGGCTCATGGGATTGGGAGCTTGTAAGGAGATTACAGTAACTGATAGAAAATGTGTGATTGAGCTTCACTGTGGGCAGGTGCTGAAAGGCACTCAAGGCCTACTTGTAAGAGTAATGAATTGGCAAAAGATGTGTTCAGGGGACTGAGTGAGCACCATAAGCTCTACGGAGTCAGATTTCATCTAGGCAACCGATATCCATGGCGATTTTTAAATGGGGAAGTGATTTCCCGGCTTTAAAGTTGACTGGCTTTGTGGAAAGTAAGCAAAAATTTGGAGAAACTGGTGGCAGGGATATTATTGTTTGAATGCCATGTTTCTGCTATGGATTCTAATATTTCACCAGATTTTGATGCATGATTACAGAACGGGATTCAGACCTTTGTCTCATTTGAAATGCGTTTGAAGCATACTGTGAAGCTCATCTTTCACTTGCCTATTTGATGCTTTTTTATATGATTAGTATTATATAATTATTATTCTGTCAGACAGTTAAAAATGACCTTAATCAAATTTTTGAAGTTTGAAATATTAACTTGTGGCATTTTATTTTAAAATATTTTGCTTTTCTTCCTATTTGAAATGACAAAGCTGTTAACTAATGTTCTGTGTATCTCCTGAAATTTTTCATTGACATTGTAAGTCATTTTAAAAACTCATAAATATCCTTCATAGTAGAACTTGTAAAGAATTGAAGAGTGAAGAAAAAATTTTAAAAAAATTGGAGAAGGAAGCCACATTTTTCCTTTTAGGGAATTATTGCTTTTGGAAATATATTTTAAAGGTTCAGCAAACACCTTTTCAGAAAATGATTTATTTAAGCAAAATTACTACACCAAGGTAAGGCTTATACCAGTAACATAGCAACTGTAGGTACACATTTAATTTTGTGAAAAAGATGGCAAGAAAAAGTCTTGAGCCTGAAATGAATGTCTTGCCAATTCAATAATGTAAAATATCTCACATGGAGGAAAACCACTGGTTACGATGGTGATTTCTTATAACATTTTAATCTGAACAATATGATTTTGTCATTCATGTTTTTAAAAAAAGAACCTTAGGAATTGTTAAAGATCATACCAGTCACTTAGTAGTTATATACATAACATTTAAGAAAAAGGAAACATTTTTTTAAAAAGGAAAAAAATGATGGAAACAGATGACTGCATTATTTGACTAAAGACTTACTCATACACAATTTCATTTAAAAGGAACTAAAGGTGATGGAGGGAAAACATGTGGTTTGGCACTTGAATGTCATAAAGCAAAGTTAATATACTTCATCCAGTAAAGCTTTTTACTGAGCTAATTCTCAGGAAGTTAAATACTTTTTTGTTGTTGTTTAAAGTAATTAATTATTGTGATGATAAAAATTCTGATTTCATTTTGTGAATGCTTAATGAAATGGCATGCTACTACTTTTCTTTAAAAAATTATATTTTAGGTGCTGTTTATGAAGTTACATGGGTTCACTCCCACGGTCCCTAACCACAAAAAATTAAATATCACTTAATTTTGACTTTTCCTAATGTAATGCATCTAACCTCTACTTTGTGTATACTTAAGTATATGTTACTTAGAAGATTCCACTGATTTTAAATTAGTACATTATTATTAAGTGCTGTATAAAACTAACAATGAGTGTATGTGCACCAGGAGTTAGGTAGCGTTGTGATTTTGAAGGTATAGCAGTAGATAGTGTATTTTCTGATCTTAAGCATGCCAATCTTTTTTATTTTGCTTCAACACTGCTGTTCTTTCAGTGTAGTCTGGAGAGGGTAGCCAGTCCTTCTGGATTGCTCTGGACCAAGGGGTTTCCCCAGGACACGAGACTCGGAGTGCTAAAACTAGGTATGTCACAGGCAAACCCGATAGTTTGGTCACCGCTCTGTGTCCTCAAGATCCTTTCAGGGGTTCTGTGAGTTCAAAATTATTTTCATAATAATATGAAGACATTTTTTGTTTCTTTCAATCTCATCTCACTTAAGTATACAGTGGTCCCCAACCTTTTTGGCACCAGGGACCGATTTCATGGGAGACAATTTTTCCACGGACCAGAGTAGGGGGATGGTTTCGGGATGATTCAAGCACAGTGCGTTCAAGCTCACCTCCTGCTGTGAGGCCTGGTTCCTAACCAGCCTGAACTGGTACCGGTCCATGGCCAGGAGGTTGGGGACCCCTGCTATAAGAGTTATATTACAACTGATTGAATTCAGAAGCAGGTAGGAGAATCCAGCTGTCTTCTATTAAGTCAGACATGAAAAGATTTGCAAAAATGTAAAAGAATGCCAGTCTCAGTAAATTTTGTTTTGAAAATCATAGTTATTTTTCATAAAATATTTATTTTACCATATAACAGACTAATTTATTTTTAAATGAGTTAATCAGTATAGTATAGATTTTTGTTGTAATTTGTAATATAATAAGTACCAAGAAACATAAGCTACACTATCAAAGACTTTTTGGGGATCTTCAATATGTTTAAAGTGTGTAAAAGCGTTCTGAGAACAAAAAGTTTGAGAAACATTGTTTTAGGATTTTTCTGCATGAGAGAAGTTTAATTTGGGAGCAGTATTATACATCGAGCCTTCTAGCAGCTTTGTTTAGGGGAATCCTGTCTCATGCCTGGTACCTCTGTGTATAGCCATGCTGCCTCCCTGTGTCCTACTTTCTGAACACTTAAAATGAAGGAGGGGTTGTCTGTGAACTTGGCCTTAACCTCACTCAAAATCACAATCGCTACAACTTAAAAGGAACAAAAAACCCAAAACATTTGTGGTAACTGGAAAGGATGAAACAGTTCCATCGAATGAAACACTCATTCTATTTAATGGAAAGAGTCTTATAAATAGTAAGGGTACCTTTGTAATTTCCTCAAAACTGACTGTATTTTGCCAGTACTGGTATTAGTGTATTACCTATTGTTAATATTAATGAGTATAAATATACTAAAGGACTCCACCTAGAAGTGTGAGCCCAGAAGGAATTCTTGTTTTCTCCACTTTGTGGGCCTGAATTATCCTTAGTACTGACACAATGAAAGCTACATGGCTTGCTGAGAACTCATCCTGGTGTTGCCACTGTTTTGGCGACCCCTAAGGACCGGCTCCTGGTGGACCGGTATGGAGACCTGGCTGAGATTTTCGGAACAGGTGAATGTCGTTCACCACACAACCCTAGCAGAGCATATTCTGGGTCAATTTTTCAACCTAAACACTTTCTGTTTTTCTTTTTACAAAATATGGCCTTTATTTTAAAAAAAATGCACAACAGACATCCGTATCTCCTATGATATCTTTAACATTCAGTCCAGGTATACAGGGCTTTCACTTTCTACTTTCTTTATTTTTATAAATTTTGAATTTCTTATGAGTATGTATTATTTTATACTCAGAAAAACAATAAAGTTTTTTTGTGAGTGATCGGTTATGACAGACATCGGCCATAAAATCCTTAGTATGAACTAAGGGGGATAAAGACCCATGGGCCGCAAACTAGTGATCTGATCATCTTTGTGTTGCCGTGAATTAGCACAGAGCTTTCTTTTTTAAACAATCAGTTAGTTTGAGAATATTTTAGAAAGTTGGTTGACAAATATTTGATGTCACATGGTTCTAGTGGTCACACTATCCATGGCATTTTGTGATTCGCTAAACATTAGAGCTCACGTCTTTTCATGGCAGTAAAAATGCATCAAGAACTGAATTTGAAGGTGGCTGTACTGTAATTGATTTGCTTCATCTGTGTTTGTTGGTTCTACTTGGCATGCTTACATTTAAATTCCTAGAAGTAAAAGTGCCGAATCAAAAGATGCATGCACTTTTTTTAAGAATTTTGATTCACATTGTTAAATTATTCCCCTGAAAGGTGGTAATAATTTATAATTCCATAGTAATGTTTAAAAATATAGGTTCTCCATCATTTTGAAGACCTGGGGATTATTTTTCTTTTAAATCTTTACCAATAACAAGGGTATTATTAGGCGCCACCTTAAAACTCTGCTTATCATCAGACCCAACCTCAGACTATTTGATTTAGTCAGTCTACAGTGGAGCTCCAGGATTTTTTATGAACGGAGATCTTCTGTTCTGAAAGAATAGAAACACATCATGTTAGGAGTCGAGAGATAGGGTTTCAAGTCCTAGTTTTGACCATGGTCCTCACTACTCACGATATGACCATGATATCACTTAACTTACTTGAATTCTGGTTTCTAAATAGCACAAGATGGTTTTAAACACTGAATGAGCAAATGAATGTGTAATGGACTACTATGTTATAGCATAGTATTTTTGTGGTTTGGGAACTTGGGATTGGACTAAGTGTACACTGATATTGTTAATATGTTATAGTACCATATTGTTGGACCTCAAAGACTTAGGTGCTTGGTTCTCTTTTGAGTCAGAGACCCCATTTTGTTTGCAGCATTCAACTCTCAGGATGAAGACCAGGATCCCTCTCTTTACTCTGTTCTCAAGTGTCCATTTAAAGGTCAGGATGTGCTCTTGGCCATCTACTCTTTTAATAAAATCAACCTCACTAGTCTAGTTGATTGATGTGCTAGACGGCAATAGGAAGCAAGAGAGGCCAGCCCATCTATAAAAACCATGCTTTGTTGTTGAAAACAGTTTTTCTACTCTCAGCCCACATGCCTGTGATATATACCTACAATTTAAAAAGAACAAAGGCATTAATCACCTGGCATACATAACAGAAAGCACACCTTGTTTTTGTGTAGAGATTTTATAAGAAATAGTAACTATCAATGCTTGGAAAATAATTTACACATAAGTGTGCTATTTAACCAAAATTATGGCATTAAGAGACATATTTTAGTAGCAGCACATGAGTTTAATAAATTTTGTTATAAAAATGCCATGTTTGTGTGACTTTGCATTTTCATACAGCAAAGATATGAAAGAAAAATTCAGGAAGATTAAATTGTGAAACGTACTACACTTTTTGCCTAACTCCACTAGATCAACTAATGCAGCTGTTCAAGAGAGCAAGTGCTTTAGCCTCATATTTAATGTGCCAGCTCTAGGCTTGGTTTGAAGCAAGACACAGCCTTTTAGACAGATATGTCTTCTCTGTTCCTTGAAATGGTACATATTAGCTAATATTGCATCTCAGAATAAGAACATTGAAAGAAACTCAAGATACGATATGAGTGCTGTGGAGCAAGGGTAAATTTAGAGGGAAACAGAAGGAACTAGAAAAAGTTTTTATCCAGGGAGCTCAATAATGGCCATTTGCTGCTACTGAACTTTTAGCTGGAGAGATGCTTTAGCATTTTAATGTAATTTGCAGGCAGGGTGTGGAATTTGATCAGGACCTGACATTAATGATCAGGGTCAGCTGTGGTTAAAGCTTGTTTTTTCCATCATAAGAGGATCATCGGGAAAAAGTCAGTATATTTCAATACTGTAAACTGTTTTGGGCTGGTTCGGCCATTTGGCAGCCCTATAAACGGAGTCGGGTTTCATTGAAAGAATGAGAACTGAGAAATATATGTTCTTTGCCTTCCAGCTGAGATGGATGATGTTCCAATGGAGAGCTAGTTTCTGAGTGCTAATTTTAAAAATTGGATCCTGTTACTTTTTTCCTGAAAATATTATAAATATCATAAATAAATATTCTAAAATATGAGAAAAGTTTGGCATATATATTTAGTGTGAGCTAAATATAATGATCATGTAGAAAATGTAAAAGGGAAAAAAGTCACTCATCAATTCCATTATTGGTGCTTGGTACTGTCAGTATAAAATGAAGAGTTTTGGGTTCACAGTTATTTCAAGATCACTCTCAGTTCTAATGTTCTGTCATTTTATTAGTTCTTTAATACCCAAGTGTTGTCCTTTTTATCCGGAAATGAAATAGAGTGGTGTTTCTGTCAGGATCCTGGTAGGGAGCCGTGTTATTCTTTGAAAAGTTTGAGAAGAATTTCATGAAGAGACTGTTTAAAGAGGTATGTCTAGCGTAAGGGAATGAAGATGAGATGATGAGGCACCTGGAGCCTCTCAAGAGCAGGATGTTATTGTCCTTAGACCTCAAGGTCTTAAATGGTGTTAACCCTCGGGCCACGGAAGAGTGTACCTGAGGGGGGGAGACACCACCGTTAGGTCTGCGGTGTGGTGGGGAGAGAAAATAGAAAAGCCTATTCTCTCTCTTCTCCAGTTCTCTGCCATGGTGGATACTGTGGGAGGATTTTATGGGCCAGGCAAGAAGTGGCATATGTCACTTCCACCCACATCCCACCGGCTAGAGTCTGGACATACCTAATTACAGGAGGAACATAGTTCTCCTGTGTGCCTAGAAAGAAGAGGACAATATGAATATTGATGATTACCAGCAGCTTCTGCTACAGAAGGATTAAGAATGAATCCCAACTTCCTGACCAGAACACCTGGTAGATTGTGGTTAGGAAGCTATGTTGGGCTTTCTTGTCTTCTCTTAGAAATTTTATCCAAAATAACTCGTAACTTTTTCTTCTTGTTACTACTTTCTCTTCATTGGCTTTTTCTTGGTTATAGCCAGTATATGCAGATCTTATAGATCTCTTTCATTTCACCTTCTCCAAATTTCTCTTACCCTTTATGCTAGTTTATTTTATTTTCTTCATAGTACTTATCACTATAGGAAAGCTTATCATTTAATTGTTCATTGCGCTCACTGGTACTTTAAGCTTTATAGGGTAGTGACTTTTCCATATCCCTCACTATATTTCCACAGTTCCTGAACAGTGAATGACCCACAGCAGGGTCTCCACAGTTTTTGTTTAGATGAACTATCACAGAATCCCACGGGTCATTTTAGACATGATGCCGTTATTCCTTCTTATGTATGCCCACGGGGGTCCTCTCTGTTGCCTCACCTCCACTTCTCTCCTTGCAGCTTTCCCTTCGGTCTCGCCAGTTTGACTTATACTTTGCTTTATGAGTATTTGAGTTACTCTCATGAAAGTGGTTTCCCTGATGGAACCAGCAGCCATCCTGAAGTCTTAACAGTCCATGTTCCATTTTTAATTTCCTTTATATGTTCTTAGGTTTCCATCTAATTGGTTTGTTATTTATTTGTTGATGATGCCTTCAAAGTTCCTTTGCTGGTGTCCCCATTTCATTTATGTTTTAATCTCTTGCCTCATCTCAGGACCCACCTTCTGTTCTAGCCAGACTTTTCTCTTGAGTTCTTGTAAGAGTTTTGGAAGCTCTATCTATCACCAGACCTTCCCTCTTATAGCTACATATCTTTTCTAAAAATTAAAAGTAATAGGTATGGATCAAGTACTTACTAGGTGTTCTTCTTCTTCCTTAACTCTATTATTCTTTCAGTTTTCCATTGTTGTATTATATAGCAAACCACCCAAACTTAGGGTGTAAAATAACAGCTATTTTATTATATTCATGGATTTTGTATATCAGGAATTCAGAGAGGGCAAGTGTCTTTGCTCCAGAGCATCTGGGTTCTCATCTGGGAATGTTCAAGACTGGGATTGATTTCAGTGGCTGAATGTTGGGAGCTGGCTTCTTCATTCTGTCTTCGATGTCTGGTGGCTGGGCTGAGGGATGTGAAAGCTTGGTTGGACTGTGACCAGACTGCCTACACATAGCCTCTTCATGTGGCTTGGGTCTCTCACAGTGTGGCAGCTGGATCTGAGAGGAAGCATCTGGAGACAGAGTGTTCCATGAGACTGAGGCAGAAGCTTCAAGGCGTCTTCCCAACTAGGCTCAGAAATCATGCAGTGGCATCTCCACTACATTATTTTGACTACAGACGAGTCACAAAAGCTGGCCTGGGTTGAAAGGGAAGGAAATTAAATTCTACCTTGTGATGGGGGAGTAGCAAGGTCATACTGAGAAGAACAGTGTGGGATGGGAGATTGTATTGTGGGCCATTTTTGGAAAATAAAATCTGCTACATTGGCCCATATCTTATTCATGGGGTTTCCTCTGGGGCCTTGTTATCAAAGTGTCATCCAGGGACAAGAAGCGTCAGCATCACCTGGGGATTTTTTGGAAATATAGAATATCCACCCAGTAGCAGGAAAATAGAAAATGCTGAAGGAATAGTTGAACCGATCTGGATTGAATTTCTGTTTACAAGCAGAATTTATATACTTTAAATTATGTGTCTCGTACTATTTTGACTCTGTTATGTTAATGGTGATCTTGCTTATTTTTAAGGAATAATACATATATCTTCAGTATGTATCCTTATAATGTATTATAATGTACAATCCTAGCTTTAATAATTAATCATTATTTTTCTTGACTAAAGAAAGTTTGGAATAGACATGTACTTTCATGTGCATTATAATGCTATTTTGAATAATTTCTAAGGTCAAAAAGTTATGTTCTTTTGGATTTAACATTCCACTTAAACTTTTTTAATTGTTGGAATTTATAAAGCTTTTTTTCTCTTGTGACAGCTGTTAGTAGATATCTATTTTCTTCTGAATGAAAGAATCTGATTTTTAATTTGTTCTTTATGACTGCTAATTTATGATACCCTACTCATTCTGCAGGCTCTTTGAAACCTGAGAAATGCATACATATTTTAGTATATCTTTAGTAGATGATATTATGTATTTTAATTATTACATGGAGTTCAATTCATAGATTCCATTTACTCATGTTTTCTTTAAATAGTCATCTTTTTAAAATTTGTTTTGGAGTAAGGGAATAAATATCCAAAATGTCATTTTGATTGGCACATTATTTTTTAGGCAGTTTTTCTCAAACTATAATTTTCAGACTACTACTATTTGTAGCATCTGAAATGCTTGTTAAAATTGCAGATTTCTGATCTTCATGCCAGTCCTTTTGAATCAGGCTCTCTGGAGTTGAAACATGGAAAAGCCTCTGAGATTGGGACCTAATTTGTTTGGCACACTGAAAATTGCAACCTACTTTTCATTAGTCCTATGATCATATCTCAAGTCATTTATCATGGGAATGTTGGCAGGGAATAACAGCTTGTCAGATTCATGTCTTTCCCAGGAGCTGTAATATTGGAAGATAGTTTAATTGGAAGAAATTTTTGATTATGAGGGGGCCCCCTAACCCCCCCCCCCCGGAATTATCTTCTGGACGGTGGGTTCCTGTTGTACAGGCTTCCCCTGAAAGTGGAGTACTCTAAGAACCCATCCGTATCAGTGCACTGGCTGGCATTGTTGTAAGAGGCTACGTTCAGCTTCAGTGAATATTTTCGAAGACTTATTTGCCCATCTCATGATAGATGATTTATGAGCACACCTACCCACACTATGCTGAGTGTTCAGCAGTTTTTGAACTAGAAAAAAATGGCATGACCCTGGTGCCCTACCCTCCCTATGTACCTGATCTTGTCTTGAGTGACTTTTTTTTTTTGTTTTCCTGAATGAAAAAAGTCCTCAAAGGGAAATGTTTTGCTTATGTGGAAGAGGTGAAACAAAAACTGGCATAAGCACTAAAAGGCATCAAAATTGATGAGTTCAAAAACTGTTTTGAGCAGTGGGAAACACGTCTCAATAGGTGTATTGCATCAAATGGAGAGTGCTTTAAAGGTGACTGACATTTAAACATGTAAGAATACATGCACATTTTTTATAAATAAATTCCATTTTGGGGGGTCCTCCCTTGTGTCTAATAAAATTCTTGTAATTTAACAGATTATGAAACTGAGCCTCAAAACATTTAAATGGCTTTTCAGAAGTCCTATTAGTTAGTAGTAAAGATATGACCAGAATCCAAATTTTGTGTCAGCCAAGCTAGGTTCCTTTCTAAGATGAAGTACGTTCATCTTATCTTTAAGCATGATAGTTAGATATGCTAATGAAAAGATCATAAAAAAAATCCCAAGAATTTAGTCAGAAGGGATCTGTATGTTTGCTGAATTGACCATTGTAATAAATTGAATGTTTGCAGTATTTGATCTAATTAGGGCTTTAGTCATCTAATTTAAGTTTTGTCTTAAATATTTTTTTTGATGTCCACATAAACCTTATCATGGTTCAGGAAAATTACTAGATAAAATGCCTCAACATGAAAACTTCAACATAAAAAGCCAGAGATTGATTACTTATATGAGGCTTGTCTGGAAAATGTTCAACCATTCTTGAACTTTTAAAAGCTCAACTTTTAATATAGTGAGAATGGTTTGCACAGCATCAGTGCAACCTGGCAGCTAAGGAGAGTGGACTGGAATGTGAATGCTTTAACAATGATGACTTCACTGTACCAGTCAGTGGAGGCGGTAGACGCCATTGAGTGAGAATGTGTACTGTGTGGCAGTCACATTCAAAATGAGTGAGCAAGTACAGCAACAAATTTGCATCAAATTTCATGGTAAGCTTAAACATTCCTCCACAGAAACTATTTGGATGAATCAGAAGGCCACACCTATGGGCAACTGATTATTGGCAGCTTCATAACGACAACACGCCCACTCACACCTCATGTCTAATGCAGAGATTTTTGGTGAAACATCAAATAACCCAGGTGATTCAGCTCCCCTACAGCCCAGATTTGGTGCCCTGCAACTTCTGACTTTTCCCAAAACTAAAATCACCTTTGAAAGGGAAGAGATTTCAGATTGTTCATGAGATTCAGGAAAACACAACAGGGCAGCTGATGGTGACTGGGAGAACTGTGTGAAGTGCCACGGTGTCTACTTGGAAGGGGACTGAGGCATCATTGTCCTATGTACAGTGTTTCTTGTATCTTGTATCTTCTTCAGTAAATGTCTCTTTTTCATAGTACATGGCTGGATACTTTCTGGACAGGCCTCATACAATGCACACTATTTGCAAAATAAAAATGAACTAGTTTTGCAGGAGAAGCAAAACTGTTCCTTTTACTAAAAATTGAGAGTTCTTGTTTTATTTGTTTATAATGTTTTACTGGATTCTCACAGAGCGAATAGTACATGATTATGATATTGAGAGAGGTCCTCAACAATAACCATACCGTTATGACGATAATGAGCTTTCCTTGGTCTCTTTTTGTGTAATCACTTTTATCATAGGCTGATAGTTAACACTTTATACAGTCAAATGAAAAATGTCCTATCAGGTGCCCAAATAACAGTAGCCTGGCTGGTAATGGAAATTAGGGAAAGTTAGTGGAATTAGACTGGATGCATAGTAAATCCTTTAGTCTTTAAAAAATCCTCCTGCAATTTTATTTCTTGCAATCTAAGTTTTAATAAGAAGCAAGCAGCAGTGTTTTGAGGTTATGCTCTCTAAATAAGAGACTGAATTGGTGATGTCCATTGTCACCAATTAAGGTTAGATTCATTTGCTTTAGCAATTAATTGAATTGTGAGTCAAGATGGCATCACCTCCACACATTTTTTTATATTTAGTACTCCAGCCATATGCCTGCCTGACTGGAGGGCCCATTCATGGAAGAGATTCTGCAAACATACATTTGGTGTTGTCAATCCTCAGGGGATTGTGTTAGATGCTGTTCAGATTCAGAAGTGATCCAGAAGGATTATTCTTGAATGAAATGACAGCCAAACTCAGTTTAATCAGATTTGTATTTTGGTTTGGCTGACTTCCTTTTCAACATCTCTCAATTTCCAGGCACTAGCACACTTAACATAAAAAATTATAATAAAAGATTGACAGTGATAAGTACCATAGAAATATTGATAAAATGCTGGCTGTCCAAAAGGAGTAAAAATTGCTCCTGGCTTGGAAATAATTGAAGGCTACATGGAAATCGATGGTTTGACTTGGGGATATTTTAGCTTCTTTTTAGTCTTCATGAATTCTGTCCAAATGCATCCCATATAATTAAGCTTCTTTCATGTAAATAGTGGTTTTTGGTTAACAAATACAGATTTGAATCTGTTCTCCTCCATTTTCCTGCCCTTCTTAACTATTTTGCCTTCCCCAACCACTGTGCTGTAGAAATTTGGGGGATATCACTGAAATACCCCCTGGAATTCAGGAAAGATTTGAAAATCATCTTCATGTAATGATATCTGTCCATTCTAATGATAAAACGGAACCAGGCAATGTGTTCCATTGGCACCTTGATAGAATAAATGTTGGAGAAAGTAGCACAATGTAATGGTGATTGTCCACATGTTTTCACCCAACCTTAATGAGCTAAGATAGAGTTGTTGTACCACTAAAGAATTATGATAGTCTTTTCCATATTATATATACATTTATTCTCTCACACACAATGTCAATATAAAATTTTCTCAGTGTCTCTTCCAGACATTTAAAATTAACCTCAGTTTAATTAAAGTGTTTAAAATGTAAAACAGACATTTAAAACTTATTGCTTTTCTATGTTGAGTTAAAATTGCAACCAATTTAGTACAACATAATGAATATTTAGTTACCTTCAGTTTGTTATTTATTACATTATTTGGCACATATTTCCTGGCATTCCAAAAAAAAGCTATCTAGCTCTACTCTCCTTCCTTAATAGATTTGAGAATCACTGAAGTAAAACAATTTTGGGCATCACAATTAAAAATGGCATGTATCCATAGGCTAAGATTTTTAGAATATCTGGCACAGAATTTTCCAGAAAATCTTAGTAATTCTTGCTGGAACTCCTTTTAAAATGACTTTTATACTGATTTTTATTTTCAACCAAGTCAAACACAATTTAGTCTTTTCTTCGTGACTGATGTGTATTATTACTGACCTATAAAGGCTAGAATTTTACCTTTGTTGTAGGGCTTTAACCTTATATAGGGCTTTCGTAGACATTATCTCATCTGAAAATCCCTGTACCCCAGTCCCCTTCCCCTTCTCTGTTATTTACACTCTGAGGAGGATTAAGAAACCACCTCACCTGGTTTATAGAATTGGGTGTCAAATATGGCTTGAAGACTCCTCCTAGTGAGTAAGAAGTATAACCTTTTTGATTGCTGTTTCTGTGCTCGGAGGCTGTTTGGCTTACTTCTGGGTTCTTGGCAGTGTTTGGGCTGACTGATGTAGCTGGAAGAGTTGACCCTATGAGAGGGAAATTCTGCAGCTGAATTTCTAGCCTCCATCGTTGTTTTATACAGATGCCCTCTGAAATGCTGTCAAGGGCCTGTGCGAAGACTTAATTAAAGCATAATAATGCATGTTTAATATAATATGTTTCATGCTCTAGTAAACATACAGTAAAAATTAACCTGTATTTTGGAAAATAGTTTGAGAAATACAATGCATATTTTCTATCTGGTGCATGGGATTAAAGAATGGTTAATGTGCAGGGCTTTGCATCATAGGGGGAAACTGATAAAATGCTATCTTGATATCACACACCAATTAAGTAGCATTAAAGATGGATTAAAAATGATTGCATCTGTTTAAATAGAGTCTCTTAGGGCCATATGTAATCATAGGTGTGACATTTCTGAAATGTTCAAAGTTATCATTTAAAAGTTGTAAATTTCTGGCAGCATTTATAAACAATACTAGTACTTAGAGTGCTGAGAGTTTTTATTTTATATTTACTGGGTTGTATTCCTTTGAGTCACCCCATCATTGAATGTAATAAATGTATCCTTTGAAATAAAACTATGGGGCCCTGAGAGCAGGCGAGTCAGTTATTTAATATTATGGTGGGACAGTGCATGATCTTTGAGCTTCCAAAAATATTCATTGAATGAGTGAGTACCTTAATGAATATTTTAGTGGATAAAAGAGGCTTCAATACTTAATTATTAGTATTGATGACTCCCCCCTCCAACTAACTATGCATTAGCAGTTTTGTCTAAAAGTCACTCCATTTTTGGTAGCTGTTGAGGGAGAAAAATCAGTAGTGTGGTGGGAAGAGCAGCAGAAGACTCTAACCGTGATGGTTCCGTATAGTCTAGGATCTGAAATGCACGTGGCTCCGTAAGTCTTTGTGATATCTCTTCAGCCCCCGTTACTCTAATTAGACACTTTTGTTTGTCTAATTTCCTTCCCACCATCTTCATTCTTTGTGTCATCTTCATTGCAGTTACTTTTTACTTTGCTAAAACTCTCCAACTTAGCTACCCGTGACACACTGTTTCCCTCCCACCTTTCTTGCCATTCCTTTTCAATTTTCTTCTAAAGAGTTTTATTTTCACTTGTCCATTTTTTATATTACTTTCTTCTCCCACTCTCCCTAAAATATTAGGCACCTACTTTCAGCCAGTCATTGTTCTGGGTCCTGGGAAATAGCAGTGATATATCAAAGTCCAGGTTTGATAAAAATTGTGCTCCAAAGATTGACAGACAATCATCAAGGAGATGTCTTTAAGGAAAAAAAAAGGGGGGGGGCGCTGAACAGAGAGTGAAGGGAAAGCTAATTTGTGTAGATGGGGGTGGTACCAGAGGGACCAGGGCCATTGTGGCTGGTTCGGGAAGAGCAAGGTATAAAACATGAGGAGAAGCCAGAGAAGTAGACAAGGCCCAGCCATGTAGGGCTTTGTAGGCCATGGTCTGGAGTTCAGATTTTAGGAATTTCCTGCATAGCAGGTTGAGGAAATACAAGGGCTCCATATCCTCGTTTCCCAGAGCTGCCCTGCACAGACTCTTCTCTGTGTGAATGGGGTATGGTCGGTCGTCAAGCATGTCTTGGGCTTTTGCACTTCAGATCCCACAACCCTCTGGTGCATGGGATGACACTCCAACTGAGCCACTTGGCCAGGGTTGGGAAATCATTTTTAAGGAAGTAGCATTGAAGCTGAGACATGGAGGAGTGAAAACAAAAACTAGCTAAGGGAAATAAGGCATGGTGGCAGAGGGGACTTCTAGGAAGACCAACTGCTTTTCAAAGGCCTGAGTCTATAAAGAACTTGAGAACATCTAAGGGAAACCAAAACTGAACAAAGGCCCCTAATACTGGGGCATAGGGAGAAGGAGAGAATGACATTACTTAGGGTTGGTAGGCAGGGACAGGTGATGCAGGCCTTGAGAGTCATGGTAGGGAGGGTGGTTTTAAGTGCAGTAAAAAGCAACTGAAGTGATTTAGACAATAGTAGCATGATTTCATTTGAGGTTGAGACTGCCATCTGTTCATCAAAATCCATTTGTCTTTTCTCCCTGGGCTCACAGCTGGATTCCATTTCCTGGCTCTCTTTCCAGTTGGCTGTGTATTCTCTCCATGAGAGTAAGTGGCGGCGGTGAATACCACGACTAAGGCTAGCTCATAAAAACTTCCCACGTGGGCTTCCTCCTGCCGTGTCCCCTTCTTACTGGGCAAACTTGGGAGCCTGTACTGAGCACCATCAGCCTGGACACCTGCGTGTCTCTGTGGAGTAGAACCTCCTCCCAGCTTACATAGGACTGTCCTGAACTTTTATGTGAGCAAGAAGGAAGTACCTGATGTTTAGAGCCATTCATACATATTCTGTCCATTTGTTATCACATCCTAGTTTATCTAAAATGAGTATTTTATTTTGAAAGGACAATGTTGGCTGCTGTGTGATGTGAAAATATGAAGCAGTGCAAACAATAGTAGTAGCCAAAGTGGAGTCTCGTTGTGATGGAGACTAGGGAGATTTCAGTTTAAGTAGATTTAAAATAATTTTGGATATAGAATCAATAGCTCCTACTTATAATTTGCTATGTATAGTAAGACCGAGGGTTAAAAAAAAAAGCTCACTTAACTCTCTAATGCCATATCACTCACTTTCTGGACTTTCCATTGAATACCTTTAGGCATATATTTTATTTATTTGACTAGATTGCCTTCAACTGGAGGGCAAACAAACCATGTCTTTGAGAATTTTTTATTTACCATAGTTTCTAGTATAGTACTGTTCATTAACTTTGTTTATTGAATAAAAGGGTAGACTTTCACATCTTTTGTCCATGAAATCACTGGAGGTCACATGACCCAGCCTTTGCCTTGACGAAGATATTGCTTTCTACGGGACAGGCTTAGCTGTGTTAAATTTTGTTCTTCCTATGGGCTAGTGGGAAAAGTAACATCATGGAACCTGTGTATGGATAAATGTCTTTTAAAAGCACGTGGGCTAATAATGTTCACTGCCCACTCCATCACGTTCCAGTGTCCCCGATAGCCATTGTTCATTGTTCAGAGTAGCTGAATCCTTCAGTGACCACTATATTCATCCAGAGTTAGGCACTCATCTGGGAGAATCATTATGGTCTATGGAGAGTCTCAAGATAGGAGGCAATTTCTGTAATCCAAATGAGCAATGATGAGGTCTGTACCTAAGAAAGTGGGTTTGGAAATAGAAGAATGTGAGAAGAATGTAAGAAACTACAAGACATGGTGACTGCATGGGTTTGGGATATAGAAGACTGAGAAGACTGGAATAAAGAAGATTATGGAAGTCCTCATGCTAATGAACTTCAACTTATAACATTAAGTATATGTATGTCAACAAAACTGTGTTTCCAAGATAAGCCAGTTAACACTGCCTGATACCAACAGATGGCGTTAGTGATGAGACTAGACATTTCAGCCTTGTGTTTTGTCTGTTTGTTAACATATTATATGTTTACTGCATTTATACTTAGTGTGGATGTGTTTTATGAACATTATTAACCCATCCATGCCTTAGAAAAGCAAAACTAGTGATGTTGAAATTACTGGTAAGAAGATATGTAAGAATATGACACCAATACATAAAATAAAAATGACATTTGGAAGGCATGAAACCAATGTTGGAAATTGTTATTTGTAGAGGAGATGAATCCATTGATAGGAAAAGCAACTCTGAAGGGTAAAGGTGCAATCGGACCACTTATGAGAACACTGCATTTCACAGTACAGGAAAAAGTAATTGACCAGATGAGAGGACAACTCCAAATACTGGAGTTTGTGTTTGGAAGATCAGTGTACTATTGAATTCCCACTAGCTCAATGTTGTTTTTAGGTAAGGCCGGAAGTTTCTTTAAGATGGTAAGAACTAAGCATGGTGAAAGGACTCTGGTGATGTTTTCTTGCAAGACATGACCCCATAGGTTCAAGGGCTGTTTACATGTGCACAGTGTCCGGGTGGGTGTAGACATGGCATCTGGAGACACCATGGCTGGTAAGACTTCCCTGTGAGGCTTACTCAGGGGAGGGAGGGGATAGTGCGTATGTAGCTGGTGATGGAAGTCAGAATGGAAAGGAGGGGACAGATGTTAATGCAATAGAAAAGCTACAGTCAGAGGCATATTTACTGAAAACAAGTGCTATTTGCTAAGGTGTACCTCCCTTTCATTTCTGTGTTGCTTGGCATGTAATGTTAGAGACATTAGACCAACATGAATTAGAATGGACGAGAAGCTTCCCTTCCCCATCGTGTTCCATAAAGGCCAGTGACCTATGAAAACATAGAGTAAGTTAAGAGCCTCAGAAGAAAAATATGACTAACTTCTCTATCTGATATATTTTTGAAAAAATTACAGTTCCCATACCAACACACTACTTCTTCAACTTTGTTTTCAAATAAATACACTGACATTTAAGTGAACACACATATTAGTTTATGACCTTTAAAGTAGAAAAATGAGCTATAACTATTTCGCCTATAACATAGTCTTGATAGTTAACAGAGAACAAATTTCGAACAAAACCATCATTTCTCTTCTACTATTATACTAAATATAGCCCTGGCATTACTGAATAAACAAAAGATGAAACTCAGAAAAAGACACTAAATAGAGAGGTGGAAGGAATTGATTATAAGAATAATGTTTTCAGTGTGAAAGGATGAACATTTAGAAGGAAAACAAGATATACAAAATCACGAGGTTAGATTAAGATAGAACAAATATGAGTTTTTCAAATAGTAGCATTGAAATTTGGAGTTTTAAATGAAGCATAAAAAGGCCATTTAAAGGCAGAAATAAGTTTATGTGCTGAGTGCACTATGGAACTTATTCATTTCATACCATAGTGGTGTGGAAGGAAGATGTAAATGAGTTAAAAGCAATACATTAACATGCATGGACAGAAGCTCCATAATGAGTTGTTATGGCAAACCAGAGATGTTTCTGGCGTTCACATGCTGCATGAGATTACTTTTAGAGATAAAATACCAAGTAGAATATATAAATGCACTTCTTTTGCAGTCTGACAAAATGTATACTTTGTATGATTTTTTTATTTGTACCCTATGTAAAGTTTTTATTCTACCTTAAATGATTTTTTATTCCTGTCATACATGAATTTATACCTGCTGTGAATTACTGACATCTCATAATACCTTAAACATTTAAAATTTGTAGCCAAAAGTAGAAAGAAAAAGCATTAGCTTTCACAAATTATAATCTTACCATTAAAAAAAAGGTACTTGTAAGGTAAAGATGATAAATATTTCTTTTAAAAATTGAACAACAATAAAGTAATTTAAAAAATTAACACATTTGCCCTGGCTGGTGTAGCTCAGTGGATTGAGCATGGGCTGGGAACCAAAGGGACCGGGTTTGATTCCCAGTTAAGGCCTGGGTTGCAGGCCAGGTCCCCAGTGAGGGCCATGTAAGAGGCAACCACACACTGCTGTTTCTCTCCCTCTCTGTCTCCCTCCCTTCCCCTCTCTCTAATAATAAATAAATAAAATCTTAAAAAAATTAACACATTTTATTCTTTCTCTAGGCTGGCATGATAAAAAGTGATGATGACGAATATTTCATTGAACCCTTGGAGAGAGGGAAGCAGATGGAGGAAGAGAAAGGAAGGATTCACATTGTCTACAAGAGATCAGCAGTGGAACGGGCTCCCATAGACATGTCCAGAGACTTCTACTACAGAGGTGGGCGTCCTTGACCGGGCTTAATAATTAGCCATCGTTTTAAGATGTGATGAAAACACTCTCTCATCAATCAAGAGAACGTGGTTGTCAGTGTGCTCTTGTATAATGTGGAGGAAACAAGAGAGGTTTACACAGGGGTTGGCAAAAGTAGGTTTACTGTTCATATGGAAAATAATACAATAATTAATAATAACACATAATAATACAAGAATAAAGTCTTGTGTTTTGTGTACTGAGAACTGTAAACCTACCTTTGCCAACCTCGGTATTTATAAAACATGAAATATGGCTTACCTTTTAAAGAATGCATATAGATGTTATAGGCATTATCTTATTGCAGGGCATTATTGGACCCCCAATGTAGTTGTTATTTATGATTTCTTTTAAAAGTTCCACATTAAAAATATAATTCCTCTAGCTTATATTAAAATTTGAAAATATTTATGCTTTCTAGAAGTATCTAAATTATGCTTTATTAATATTATTTAAAAACATGTAAAATAGATATATTGACATGGTAAAGAGTTATATTTTGCTTTAAGACCAGTGTGATAGATATATTTGAAAATAAATATGCTGTTTTAATTGAAGGTGTATTTTCTAAAACTTTTTACATGTGGAGGAGACAATGAGTTGAATACATCTGTTGAATTTTATTTCAAAGTAGTTTAGACTGCTAAAGTCAAGTTAAATTATGGCACATGAATATTCCCTATTTTTGTTTTAATGAAATCTGAAAGTAACTTGGCATTAAAGAGATATTCTTGAGTATAAAATTGGGTGTAAAAGTTTCCTTTATAGAGAAGAAAGGAAAATTGGGAATCTGTGAATTTTTTTTTTAAACCACATCTCAGAAGTCTACATTTAATTGCCAAGCCAATTTTCTGAATAAAGATAATGGACATTTCCTTTATCCATCTTCCTTTGGGAGATACCAAGGATATAAGTAATCTTCTCAACTGAACAATCATCTGTCTTCTGGATTGAGTTATTACCTAGTTATTATTTTGATTTTCAATGCCACCAGCTTCCTTTAATATGCTGTTCTCGTGTACTCATAAAATTTAAAATAAATTTAAAATAAATATGGCCTGAAAATTTTTTGAAAAATTTCTGGTTTGACACAAAACATCTGTACTAATTGATGCAGCACTATGAAATGTGTGCCTATCTTAGCGGGTCACTGTGATGTAACCAGGTGTAAGTAGTCAGACAGGTGGAAGTAGTAACTCTGCAACAGAAAGTTGTTCTGTTTACCTTGGATTAATTCCTTTCTGAGTTTATCTGTGAATAGAGTTAAAATATATTGCACAATTATACTAAGTATCAGAAATGATGTATGCAAATTACTTAATGTAGCCCTCATCAATAACAGGTGCTTAATCAATGCTGGATGTTGTTTTTGTTATTGATTATTAGTATTGTTTTGTGCAAAATATTTACATATTAGGAGTTTTGTTAAAGTTGAATAGTTAGACATTGTTGTCATGTGAATACATTACTGTTAATTCTCACTTATATTTTCCTGTTTTAAAAATGTCATTTTAAGTCAGAAGAACAGTCAAAGTGTAGATAGTAGGATACATTGCTTTTTCTATAGTTTTGGTAGTTATATGTTAATCACATGTAGTATTTCCTTTGAGGCTAAATGGTTAAATATCTTTTAGAAAAGCAGAGCCCACATGTTATGGAATTGTATTAGAGGACCGGAGACCAGATTAGTCGCTATGACTGTCCCCCTATGCGTTCCATCTGTCATACCTGGTTTCATGTAGCTGTATCCTGTTGCTCCATTTCCACCCCTGATGGTGTCTATTTCTGTGAATATCAGACCTGGTACTTTCTATTAGTCTCATATTTATAAGGAAGGAGAGAAGATTATTTTTTTCCTTGAAATAAGAAAATTGTGAGAAATAATATATTTAATACCTATCATCTTTTTCAATGCTAGAGAAAATAATTTAGTAGTCAAAGTATGTTAGTATAAAAGAATTGACTAGGATTAAGGTGATTTGAGACATTAATTTTTAAAATTATAGAAAAGTTTATAGCATCAAAATCAACATAAATTTATAATGTAGACACTGAGACTGTTTTGAGTTTTTCACTTAGGAATAGAGAGGATTGCCTCACGGTAGAAGTATTTCACAAATGAGAGTAGTACGTTTTGGAAAGATTCTCAGTGGTCGTGGGTGAAAGCAAAAGGGGCTCCTTTGTTAATTCTCAATTGCCTTGAAACTTGATCCAAAATAGAAACATTCAGTTCTCTTAGAATGTTCCATGATAAACCCTAGAATGAGTTTAACAATTTCTGTTTTCTTATGTATGAAGTTCTGATTGAACTGAGTTACTGGTGATATCAGTTTACATCCTTTTGAGAATCTTAAATTGTAACCATATAGCGAATATTTTAGAGGTGTTAATCTCTTCCCAGGGTAAAACGAGATTCAGATTCAGAAGTAAAATGCACCATACTATAAGTTTAAATTTTTTTAACTTCTAAGTCACAGGACTAAGAGCCACGCTATTACATGGACTAAATGCTTTACAACTGAAAATTAAGAATGTATTTTTATACCTTATTCCATCATTTTAAAATGTAAAACTGAAGAGATTCTAGGAATAGAAAAGCATATTGATTTATAAGTGAAAACTCTAGGATAGTATAAAATAGTGCTTTTTCTGGATCAATTCAGGAATGTTATTTTAGGAGACACATGAGGCTTTTCCTTAAAAAGTTATATAAAGAGAAAAATACAAAAGATAAGATTTATTTAGAAAGAAAAGCATTTACGGTCTTCATAAATTTCTGTGACAACAAGTCATCAGGAGGGGTTTTGAGCTAAGCAAGGCACCTCTTACCCTGCTGTTTCATCAGTGGGGCCCTTGTAATGAAATATTCTGCATTTTGCTAGTTGTCACAGTAATTGCCTGGCTACATTTCTTGCTCTGTCAGCTTAGCAAGAGAGCTGCCATTTGAGGTCTGTAGGTGTTGCAGGTGTTCTAAATTAAAAAATAATTATGAATTGAATGAGGTGAGTAGGAGTGTGATAGAGAGGAGTCAGATTGGATTGAAATTGAAGTAAAATCAGTGGGGTAATTTGTTGGAGTAGATGTTAGGGCTGGAGAGAAAGAGAGTGATCTGGGATGACTTGGATTCCTAATCTGGAAGACTAGAGAATTCTCTTTCCAGAATTTGGGTATTTAAAATGAGAAATACAAATAAGCTTGATGGAGGATGATAAGTTGGAGTTAATTTGGACATACTAAGTTTGAAGATAAATTGTAATAATGAGTGAAGAAATGCATGGTATGTTTTTATAATAACGTCCAGAGTCAGTGCATGAATGGCCTTATATACGTGTTCTGGTAGACATGGGTAAGGGTTAGCTTTGGAGTCGGGGGAAAGCTCTTGGCTTGTGGATGCTGGGAATGTCTCTGCTTGCCGTCTACTCTCTCATTCTCAACTCTGTATCATTCAGACTCAGAAGGTGTACAGTGCACAGAATTGGAAGCTCATGAAAGATGGTTGCTACCTATCACTACAGGGAGGAGGACGTTATGTCCTCAGGAAAACAAGAACTAAAAACAAAAATTATGCTTCTCCTACACTCAAGAAGCCCAAGCTATTTCACTTTACCAAATGCAAACTGAATGGCTTTATTCTTATTACGGACAATGTACATATATTCTCCTAAGAGATTTGTTTTGGGAGGGCGAGGCTGAACTTGTATGACATCATTTGCTTTTACTGTTTTTTATTTAATCCTTAGGCCCTTAGGCTTCTCCCTTCAAATTACCAACTATTCATTCACTGGAAGCTTTGTGTTAAAGTAATTTTTGTAATTACTTCCTACCAGTGGGAAACAAGGGATAGAAAGCCTTTATCTCCTAGCTTCCTTTCAGAATTTTCATTTTCCTGCATGAACCCAAGTGCTTGTGACACTGGTGTGGTTGTCATGGCACTGTGACGGAGTCTTTGTCCTAGGTGGGAAACATGTACAAGTCTGAAATGGTTTGGGAGTTGCTCCTGGTTGCTGGGGAATGAAACTATGAAACAAGAACAGGATAATGGGAAGACTATTCCTTCATTTAGTGATGCTAGGACTCTAAGCATAGAGTCTTTCCTTGAATCTATAGACAAGTCAGTAGGTGCTATAACCATTTGTAATTGCAAGTTCTCATGACCTATGCCCTGATCAAAGAGAAACATTGATGAGCTTTGCAATACACATGTGTGCATGCTCTTTCTTTCTCTCTCTCTTTCTCACACACACACACACACATACACATCAAACAAAAGAAATTAATTTTAGCAGATTTTTTTAATTAAATGAAGTATGGGACGTGATATGTCTAAATCATTGAGATCTGTCCAGTAGCAACCATTCTTTTAGGTAGATGTTAAATGATAACATTTCACAACCATGTAGTTTAGTTTATAATCTGAGGTTCAGCCATTCATCAAGGCTGATAGCCTAGGATTCGTATGGAAATACTAATCATATTTATGAAATTTCTTTCAGTTAGGTTTTCTACATTTAGGTATTTATAACAATTTTTATAAAAATGAAGGGCATTAAAGATTGAATTATTACATAAAGTAATCCAGAAGCAGAGTGATAGTTAAAGGACTTTCAGATGTGAAACATCAGGATACCACTTTATTTCTTTTTATTAAACTGTCTTACTGGGTTTATCCTATGCTTTCATGAATGGGTTCAATAAAAGGGATTTCCTTATGAAATAAACTGCATATTATTTTCTAATAAGGAAATGGAAAGACACAAACTGTATTGAGAATTCAGAGCTGATGTATTACTATTTAATTATTGATGTGGCATTAATGGAAAAAGAACTGGAAGATTTTAGATATAGCTGGGAAATTCAAGTGCAATTGAAAGCAGTTAATTTCTACTAGGGTAGAAAGCTAATTTAGATCATTTAATCCAGATCTTGATTCTTAAAATAAATGATTGCCTACTCATCTACAGTTGACCCTTGAATAACAGAGAGCTTGGGGGTGCCGACCCCCATGCAGTCAAAAGTCTGGGTATAATTTTTGACTCCCTCCAAAACATTGCTGATAGCCTGCTGTTGACTAGAAGCTTTACTGATAATATGATCAGTTGATTACACATATTTTGTATATTCTATGTCTTCTTTATTCTTACAATAAAGTAGGCTACTTAAAAGAAAATACTATTAAAATCATAAGGAAAATACATTTACAGTACTATACATATTTCTAAAAAAAATCTGTGTAAGTGGACCTGTGCATTTCAAACCTCTGGTTTGTTCAAGGGTCAACTATATACCAGTTGACTCATGAGGGAGAGGTGCATACCACAAAGAGGTTGTGTTAGTAATCAAAATGCATTTATTCTTTCTAAATATAAAATAGATCTTATTATCAAAATATAACTTTAGTGTTTAGTTTTATTCATGCCAACTGATTTTGCTTAGGAGAGATAGACCCCATTTTAAGTAAAATATTAAATACATGTTGACTGTGCTCTTGCCAAATGTGCCTGCTAAACATATTTTAAAGCGTATACTATACTTCATGTACAACTTGCAGACTCTCATGTGCATTGTGTAAGGAATCCGAATATTTCTGGAGGTTTAGTAATCTTTTGTTTCACTGTGTCTAATTAATGTGGTTGATATTTTAAAGAAAATAATTTGCTATAAGGTAGATTTTATTTATTTTTCTGTCATTGAATGTTTTCTTTTCCCTGCTGGCCCATCAGTCACTAATTTTAAATATAACATTTGCTTATGATGATCAGTGTTATTCACCCCTGATCATCCTCATTACGTATTGGGTTGGCCAAAAAGTTCATTTAGTTTTTTCCATACCATGGCTCTATTAGCACTCAGTTGTCTTTAACTTCATTTCAAGCAATTTTGTTAGATTGTATTGTGACAGTTGTCATATCAGAGTGCATTTAAAAAAACTTATCAAAATTGGTAAATTCTTGTGCAGCCATTTTAATATTGAAGATGGAAGGATATATGCATCATTTTTGGCATATTATGCTTCATTATTTCAAGAAAGTAAGAAAGCACCCAAACACAAAAAAGATTTCTGCAGTGGATGGAGAAGGTGCTGTGGCTGATCAAACATGTCAAAAGTAGTTTGTGAAGTTTTTTGGTACTATGGACATTTTGGCCAAATAATTAATTCTTTGCTGTGGGGTTGTTTAGCAGCACCCTGACCTCCACCCACTAGAAGCCAATAGTGGGAGAGAGCCGACATACTCAAAATATCCAAATCAATAAAGTTGTTGGTGAAAATGAAAAATGTGTCCTTTATTTTATGGGAAAAAAACATATAGGCTTTTTGGCCAACCCAATATTTTGCACAGTATTTTCCCCACCGTGGCCCCCTCAACTGCCTATGGAAGATTCAGGTGTGTTTTTCTCAATTGTCTCTTTCTTCCTTTTTATCCCTGTCTCCCTGTGAGGCATCTTTCTGGTAGATGAGATAGAGGTTAGTGACATTAAAGAAAAATGTAATCATGGGAAAAATAAGTATAGCATAAAATAGTATTTTTATTTGAAAATTGTTTGAAGTTAGATTACGGGTTCTGTGAATTAAAATGTAAGAGTTGCATTTAGGTCAAAATAAATGTGTCTTTAATACAGGATTCTGCAAGGCAGCTAAATGTTTGATTTTATTCTTTCTAAGTACTAGAAATTTTACTCAGATTTTCAGCTGAAATTTATTTGCTCTACATATCTGAATTTAAAAATCCATAATGAAAGTTCCTGAAATTGGGGCTTTGTATATGATAAAAAGATTTATGTTAGGGCCCTGGCTGGTTGGCTAAATTGGTTGGAGTGTCATCCTGTGCACCAAAGTGTTGCAGGTTTGATTCCCAGTTGGGGCACATACCTAAGCTGCAGGTTTGATCCACATTCAGGGCACATATGGAAACCAGCTGATGGATATTTCACTCACATTAATGTTTCTTTCTCTCCCCCCCGCTTGCTGTCCATCTCCCCCTTCTCTAAAAATCAATAGGCGTATTCTCTGGTGAGGATTAAAAAAATTAAAAGAAAAAGATTTGTTTTAGGAATGTTTGGAGCCATTTCTTTGAGTGAGAATATGAAGTTTATTGCAGATAAGTAATTATATACAACATATTCCTGTATCACTTTCCAGTACCTTATGATGTATCTGGAAAAATCTTGGACATGTCTGAATGAAACATTAGTTCAAATTATTTTTTGTTTTTCATCATTCACAACTATGAGAACCATTTATATGCCCCCCACATTAATGTATTATTTGCCTTTGGGTTGAGATATTTGTTCATCATTTCAGGGCTCTCATTAATAATACCAAAAATTTACCCTTTGTATATATTCTTGTCTGAAGGTCAGCCTTTAATTCTAAGTGTTTTATAGCCAATTCCTGTGGAAGGTTTTGTGTCTCTCTAGTGTGATTCACAAATTGTTGTGTATTCTTTAAATGTGAAGAATAACATCTGTGCAGTACTAAAACTTTGCATTCTATCTTTAGTCTTCTCTCTCATCACTTTGACAGTTTTTGTTTTCATGTTTTATCAGGTCTTACTCCATGTGCTAAAAAATAAATAAAATCAATATCTAATGCCCTTTTGGTGAGAAGAGTGGGTGATAAAAATAAGTTCTCTTTATGTCTTATGCCATGACACCTGTATTAATAAAATGCCACTATACAGCCTTCTAATAATAAGAAATTAGGAAATTAAAACAGCTTTTAAATTTCTTCATTCCCAGTTTTGGATGACATATATTAAAAAAAGCCGGGGACTTCTGGCCAAGATGGAGGCATAGGTAGGCTCACTTTGACTCCTCACACAACCATAAAAGAATAACAACCAATCTAAAAACAAAAAAACCGGAACTGTATGGAAGTCCAATAACCAAAGATTTAAAGAAGAACCATTCATCCACATATGTAGGAGGGGTGGACAGGACATGGTGTGGTATGGAGAGGTGGTAATGTAGGTAGCCAGCAGAAGGGGTGGTCCCACAAGCACATGCAGTGGATAAAAACCAGGAGGGGCAACTGGGGAGCAAGCTATCCCAGCCCCAGGCCAGATGCACAGCCCGGGGTTCCAGTGCTGGGGAAATAAAGCCTCATAACCTCCAGCTGTAAAATCCGGTGCGGGTATGGATGGTGGAAAAAACTGCCAGTCTCAGGAGAGTCCATTTAGTGGGCCCACAGGCTCTTAGAACATACACAAAACCACCCTTTCTAGGAATCAGCACCAGGGCAGCAGCTAGGTGGGCGCCAGTTGCTTATACAAAGTGGAGGAAGTGATGGGAAATGGAGCAAGAGCCGAGCAAATGGCATTGTTCCCTCTCTGACCCCTCCCCCACATACAGTGCCACAAAGCAGTGAATCGGGTTGCAGTGCCCTACGGCTCCGCCACTTACAATGTAACAGGTGTGTTCACACAGGGAGTCAGAGCACCTCTGCCTAATACACAGAAACACAGGGAGGCTGCTAAATTGAGGACACAAACAAATATGGCCCAAATGAAAGAAAAAATCAAAACCCCAGAAAAAGAACTAAGTGACATGGAGATAGCCAACCTTTTAGATGCAGAGTTCAAATCACTGGTGATCAGGATGCTGACAAAAATGACTTTTGAGTACAACTACAAAACAAAGGAAGAAATGATGGCTATACATGGTGAAATAAAGAAAAATATATGGGGAACCAAAAGTGAAGGGAAAGAAGCCAAGATTAAAATCAATAATTTGGAACAAAAGGAAGAAATAAACATTCATCCGGAACAGAAAGAAGAAACAAAGATTCAAAAAAATTGAGAGGTTTAGGCATTTCTGGTACAACTTTAAATGTTCCAACACCTGAATCATAGGGGTGCCAGATGGAGAAGAAGAAGAGCAAGAAATTGAAAACTTATTTGAAAAAGAAAACTTCCCCAATTTGGTGACGAAAATAGACATCCAAGTCCAGGAAGCTCAGAGAGTTCCAAACAAGTTGGATCCAAAGAGGACCACACCAAGACATCATAATTAAAAAGGATAAAGAGAATATTAAAAGTAGCAAGAAAGAAAAAGAGAATTATCTACAAAGGAGTTCCCATAAGACTATTGGCTGATTTCTCAGAAGAAGCCTTGCAGGCAAGAAGGGACTGGGAAGAAGTATTCAGAGATGCAAAGTAAGGGCCTACAACCAAGGGTACTCTATCCAGCAAAGCTATCATTTAGAATTGAAGGACAGAAAAGGTGTCTCTAAGACAAGGTAAACCTAAAGGAGTTAATCATCACCAATACCTTATTATATGAAATGTTAAAGGGACTTTAAGAAAAAGAAGATCAAAACTGTAAACAGTGAAATGCGAACAAACTCACAACTATCAAAAATGGAATCTGAAAAAACAAAAACTATGCAAGCAACTAGAGCAGGAATAGAATGATAGAATTGGAGATCACATGGGGGGTTACTGGAAGGGAGGGGGAGGGGGAGAATGGGAGAATAGGTACAGGGAAGCATAATTGGTAAGTACAAAATAGACGGGTGTGTCAAGAATAGTAATGGAAATGGAGAAGCCAAAGAACTCATATGTATAACACATGGACCTGAACTAAGGATGGTATTGATGGAGCGAATAGGGGTACCAGGCAGAGGGGGACAAAGGGGAAAAATTGAGACAACTGTAATAGCATAATCAATAAAATATACTGAATTAAAAAACCCAATATAGAAATTGGATGCAAATAAACATCGTCATTTCTCATTCCATGAGCCAGGGCTTAGATTTTCAGTCTGGGGGATATCTGAGTGGAAATCATTGCTAGGTGCAGTAAATGTACCTCCCTCTTTGTGTTTAAAGGGGGTATCATTAAGTTAGCCAGGCTAGATATGTTGTTTTAGTCTCCGTCAACATCCTTCTCTCATCTGTGATGACCTAACACCTGAAAAGTCAACAGAAGCATATGTAGGGTTGCTCCCATCTAATTCCTCTAGGTATTTTTCCATCAGTCACCTAGTACTCTTTCTCTTAAATTTATGGAAGAAATGTTCTAAACTCCTGTCTCTCAAACTTATCGAAATTATTAGTGAACATTAGTGTTATACCCTAGGATTATTTTTATAGATTTAAAGAATAGGCATGGGACAAAATAGTCATTATAATAATCACCCAGATTTTTATTCCTGAATAAAACCCCAACTGTTATGAATTTTTAATCTGTCCTAGTTCTATGGCCCCCGTTACATTGCAACTCAGACCTCAACCCAAATTGTACGGGGAGCATTGCTCCTCTCTGTTTCTTCCTTCTTGTGACCTTCTGACAACTTTGATAACGCAACTCAAATACTTTAAATGAACTTCAAATTTTGTATTCTGAGTAGAAATTAAGTAAATGGGAAGCCAAGAATTTATTCTAACTGGTAAGATTTATGAACATGGACCTTCCTTTTATTAGTGGGCTTCCTACATCGTAGCACATATTCATTCTTTACAAATATTCATGGAGAAAACAAATAAAAGAACAAATACAAAACAGGGGAGAAAAAAAGCCCAGCTATCCTACTATGTGGAATGCATCTCGTTTTGCTTTTGTAGATGTGTTTTATATGTTAACTGGTACATGGGCTTCTTTGGCTGGCTGAGGAGGTCCCGGCGGGCTGATATTCCTTGTTTGCCTGGCTGCTGCTAGCCCTGCTGGCGTTCACCACAGGTCTCTCTCAACTGGACTTGAGTCAGCTTTCACTGGTGCAGCAGACCACCCTGAGTTCTGGCTAGGAACACTGTGTACCCAGCCCACGTGATCCACCCACAGCTTTTGTTGCAGGACCATGTTGGTCCGGATTAGCAGCTCTGACAGGCTCCCCAGGAAACTCAGGTATTGCTGTTCCTGCAGCTCGGGAACCAAGGGGAGTCATGGCTTCCTCAGCTGCCACTGGACTGATGTGATTAACGTGCTAGCAGCCCTTGAGGTGTAGTCCTTCCAGAGCCCTCAGAATAGTTCAGGACAAAAGACTTTGCCTTGGAGGTCCTCCAAGGTCTGTATGTTTTAATTCCATGTCCCTTCTCTTCTGAGAAGTGGCCTTGAAGGGAACTGGGGAGAAATTAAAACCACTGTGTCCTAGTGGCTGTTTGTCTCCCTCATCCCAGAAGCAGTCCAATATTGAAACAGCCAAGTTTGCCTTTTCCTTTTTCTAATTACATGCTTTTTTCCTCAGTCCTCCAGCCTCGTCACTAAGCCTTATGATGGTTTGGATTTTCCCTCATAGGAGGCAAAACAAACAAACAAATTAAAAAAATTTTTATGTTCTCATCTCAAGGCCTAGTATTGATATGCAGTATATGAGAGCTAAGAGGATTTTGAAAATTGTTTCTCTCTCCAGGAAGCCTCACTTACAAATCTTTTTCTCCTGAAAAGTCTTATTTGAACTCCATAAATTGAACATTGAGTTGCTTTATATTTTGGGACTGTCCAATGGTCTCCATCCCTTCCCTTCCACCCCCTTTGCACAAAGGCAGAGAAGGAATAACATGATCTTCTCCAGATACCATCCTTTTTGCAAAAATTACCATATTTTTGTGGCTCACGTTGTAATTCCATTTTGTTGTAGTTACAGAAACCATATCTATCACGGGGTTGTTGAAATGGCTCTTATTGGAATCTTTTCCTCCCCTACTTGATACATGTAATTTCAGATAAAGAATGATAAGATGTCAAATGCAAAATAACAAAAAGCAGGGTTACAAATGTAACTAGTGTCAGAAAAAAATAAATGTGATCTTCATAACGTAAGCATACAGTACACTGCAATTTGTAATCTAAAGTGCATCACAAATATAGCTTTGTCATTCTGAGTCACTAGAGTCTTGAAATCTTTAAATTCTGAGATCTAATTTTACTTTACTATTATTTTTTTCTAACTGATATCTGCAAGCATAGAATTTTAACTCAAATATCACAGGATTTTATTCATGATTACATGAGAAAATCAAATTTATTCTCTTTGTGAAGGTAAAAACCTGCTGTTTTATTTATAAGATTAAAAATAACTGATTTTTATGCAAATAAGAGAGTAGCAGTATCACTATAATGAGCCCATCTACTTATTTTTTTAGCGTTTTCTGATTTTTGGTCCTTACGTAGAAGAACGGTGTTGAAAGTGAAAAAGGCATCATGGCCAGTGTTCCTTTAGTACAAATAGGAAGGTCATCTGTTTTAGTCTTCTACAATTCTTGGCAATAACAAAGGAAAAATTAATAAGACCAGTCATGAAGGCACTTTCTTACCTTAGGTACCCGTATCCAGTGACTAAAGCTTAAAGAGCAGTTTCAGTGTGATGTACAACAGAAAACTAACGGGGATAGGAAACCACAGGGCTCAGTATTTAGAAAACACTTCTGTTTCTAGGCATAGGGGCAGAATTATTTATTTCAGAAAACATATTTTGATTAACATAAGAACATGTTACATTAAGATGGCATCACATATATTCTCTGTTCCACTCCCTTTCCACACACACTCTAACCCCACCTAATGGCCATTCCTCTGAAAGGTGTTTCATAGCCAAAGGAAGACAGTCCAACTGTCTCAAATTTCTTGGGGTAAAGTTAGCCAAGGCATATCCTGTATAAAAACAGATTCAAACATTTGAATCTGACCTCTTGAGCCAGTTTTAAAATTACATCTTCAACCTGGGTCTTTAGAAGACTAAAGAAATCAGGAATCTGAGCAGTGACTTTTTTTTTTTTCAATCCTCACTCAAGAACATTTTTTTAAATTGCTTTTAGAGAGAGAGAAAGGAAGAGACAGAGACATAGGTGTGAGAGAGTAACATTGATTGGTTGCTTTCTTGTATGCTCCCCTCAATTGGGGATCACGACTGAGAATCCAGCGAGTGGTCTTTCAGTCTAAGCGACGACACTCCGATCAGTGCATCACACTGGCCAGGGCTGCAGTGGCTTTTTTTTTTTTAATACAAGACCATTTAACATGTTTCTCTTTAACAATCTTTACTATTTCCCATCTCACAGTAAAGGAAACAGAGCCCCATATTTCAGCTAGTTTATAAAAAACTAAAACATTTATTATTAGAGATGGAGTATGTATCCATCGTTTGTGCCTTCAAAAAGTATGAATGTGTAATATGAAATAATTAATGATGACTTTCAGACAACAAAATACATTATTTTTTTATTGGATCCTCAATATATGCTGTCCCATCAGAAGATGGTATACTTCAATAAAGTTTGGTAAAGAAACATACAATTGAAACTAAACTATCATGCAATTACCATAATAATAACTGACTAGCAAACGCGTTCTATGACTTCAGAGATATCAGTGAATGCAGGAGTGTTTGAGGGACTCCAAAGGTGTTGAAGGATACATGGGTTTCGAATCAAGATTCAATGACTAAAGAGAACGGAAGATCTCCCTAAAGTAGGCAAAGTCTATGTACAAACATATTGGTGATAGTAGGGTGATGGTATTATTAGTAATAGCTATTAATACTAAAAGTAGAAATCATATTACCTACAGGTTTATTGTACGTAGTAAGTAAACTTTCCTCAACTGTTTTATATTTGGGTAATTTAATTCAATTTTTTCAAGCCTTATGAACACATATATTGGGAACTAAAGATTTGAGAAATGGCTCTAATTTTTGTAGTGCTTATGTACACTGCCCATCAACTACTGCACTTTTAATAGGAGAATATTAGCTGAATAACATACCTATCGCCCATTAAAAAAGGTATAATCTTTTTTCCCCTCTTAAATGTATGAGTAAACTGCTTTAGTCCAATAGTATGTACTAGCTAAACTTTAAAAAATGTATTTTGGTGAGAGGGAAACATATCCCATTGGAAGTGCTTTCTTTCCAATAATGCAGGAGATTAAAAAAAAAAGACCGTGACCGTCTCTCCCAGCAAGTAGGATCCTGTATGTATTTGAAAGTTTAGGAAATATGTGCCACGGAAATGAGAAGGCTTTTGGTGCAGAGATCTTCATTTCCTCAGCGAACAGTGATCTTCAGAGGCAATGACGTCATTGGTGCTTCACTGACTTAAGGATTTAGCCTTAGAGCCAAAGCCCTGGAAGGGAGGCAGCTTCTTTGTCAGAGGTCGCTCAGCAGAGGACACAAAAGGCCTCCCTCTGAGTTGTGGCAGGCTTTGCGACTCCTTTCTTGGCCCTTTGTGAAAGCACATGACTGGACTTGTAGAAGATTAACCCCCTTAACATTTCTGTAAAAAATTAAACAGATGCAAAGCAGCTCCGTCACCTTTTTTTCCCTCTCTGTGGTGAATTCAGTGTTATAGTGGGCAGTGAATGGTTTTGAATTCCCTCGGAGAGGCCAGGGCAGTCAATGGGGACTGAATGCGGGCCCTCTGGAGGGCTCGGTTGTGGGTTTGCTCTCACTCTTCTGTGTAGCATTATTCCTCTGAAAGAGTTTCCTCGAAGAGCGGGGTCAGTCTAGAGACCTTTATAGTGCTTGAAGTAATCCACCCTTTAATCTGTTCCTTCCTGTGGGAAAATCAGTGTGAAAAAAGAGCGAGCTAATATTTATGTCCAGAAATAGACTATTTAGACTGTTTACTTTTAATTCACTGCTGTTGTTTGGAAATAGCTTTTTCTTTTCAACTTTAGTTTTAATAAAGAAAAAAGATTTCAAAATTTATTCCATGGCTTGTGCTGATAATTTTGTCTAGTTATATGTGAAGAGCTAATGTTGATGTTTTTAACCTAGTTTTCTACCCTGGATTATTATTTCATTAATCCAACAGATGCTACATATTTTTAAAATTAAGTATACACTATTTTATTGTTGTGAAATAAATGATATATCTTTTTTATTTTCCTGTTTCAGAGTTTGTTTACATATATTGTATATGGAATAGATTATATATTTTACCATTATATATCAAAATATATTTGAGGCTAACAAAATTCAGCTCTTTTTAAAGTTTTATTAAATTTATTGGGGTGACATTGGTTAATAGGGTCATCTAGGGTCATCTAGGTGTCAAGTGCATATTTCCACATTACATGACCCATATATATTGCATTGTGTGCTCACCACCCAAAGTCAAATCATCTTCTGTCGTCACGTATTGGGCGGCCTTTACTATCCCCCATCCCCTTCCCTCTAGTAACCGCCATATGTTGTCCATCTATGTCTATGAGTTTCAGTTTTAAATCACACATATGCGTGAAACCATATGGTTCTTACCCTTTGACTGACTTATTTTGCTTAGCGTAATATTTTCAAAGTCCATTCATATGGTCACAAATGGTAGTATTTTTTCTTTTCTTATGGCTGAGTAGTAATCCATTATTTGTGTATCACATCTTCTTTATCCAATCATTTATTGAAGGACATTTTGGTTGTCTCCATGTCTCCGCCACCATGAATAATGCTGCAGTGAACATAAGGGTTCATGAATCTTTGTGAATTAATGTTTTCAAGTTTTTCAGGTAGATCCCCAGAAGAGTGTATTCAACTTCACTGTCTATTACGGAAATGCAAATCAAAACTACAATGAGATACCACCCTACACCTGTTAGAATGGATATTATCAACAGGACAGGTTGGAGAGGTTACAGAGAAAAAGGAGCCCTCCTTCACTGCTGGTGGGAATTTAAACTGGTACAGCCACTGTGGAACACAGTATGGAAAACAGTATGGCAGTTCGTCAAAAAACTAAAAATAGACTTACCATATGACCTAGCTCTTGACTTGTAATGACAAAATTTGTGACAGTGATAACACAAATAACTATGTTTTCTTTTGGGAATGAGATTGTATTTGGGAGTTGGGATGGTGAGTGAAGACATTTGCTTTTTTTTATTGTACATTTTTAAAAATACAATTACACATTCATATATTATATACTTGAAAAAAATTAAAACAACAAAGAGAAAAGTTTATTTGCCTCTGAAGTAGTGAGCATTTATTCCAGTTCTGATTATTCTGATTCAAAGTCTATAAAACGTTTATCTCATGGTAGTTTCCAATCCTAATCTAAAGACTCCAGATCACTGAGGTTCTTATGGTTTGGTGTTTCAGGGTTCTTAGGATATGATCCCAGCAGTGGAATTGCTGGGTCAAAAGGCAGTTCCATTTTTAGTTTGCTGAGGAGATTCCATACTGTTTTCCACAGTGGCTGCGCCAGCCTGCATTCCCACCAACAGTTCATAGCAGCACAATTTACAATAGCCAAGTGTTGGAAGCAATCTGAGTGCCCATTAGTAAATGAGTGGGTCAAAAAAACGATGCTACATTTACACAATGGAATACTATGCAGCAGAAAGAAACAAGAAGCTCCTACCCTTTGCAACAGCATGGATAGAACTAGAGAGCATTATGCTGAGTGAAATAAGCCGGGCGGTGAAAGATGACATGATCTCACCTATAAGTGGAACCTAATCAACAAAACAAACAAGAAATAAAATGTAAACAGAGACATAGAAATAAAGAACAAACTGACAGTAACCAGAGCGGGTTGGGGAGGGGATAACAGGAGGAACAAGGGGAAGGGTCATCAAGGAACATGTATAAAGGACACATGGACAAATCCAAAGGAGGGTAGGATGGAAGGTGGGAAGTGGGGATGGGTGGCGTGGGGGACAGTTGTGGGGGTAAATAGAGACAAATGTACTTGAACAATAAAAGAAAGCCATTAAAAAATAAAGAAAAAAGAAAACTCCAGATCAGCAGGAAGAAGAAAAGGAGATGGGGAATAACCTTTCCATTGTAAAATAGATGAAGGATAGAAGTAGAATGTTTTTTCGGTACAATCTTTTGGAGAGAAAGTGCATCAGAATTTTCTTTTTAGTTCTTGACTAGTAGAAATGAAAGAAAGTTAACTGCCTTCTTTATCTTTGAAATAGTGTAGAGTGAAACAAAAAAGAAATAAATAGGGTTTAGTCAAAGAAGTCAATTAAAGAATTTTCTTTATTCTATTCACATCTGTTTTTCTCTTCTAGAACTGCTCTTAGAGAAAATTGATGATGTGCTGTAAGCCTAGCAAGCACCTTTCCCAGGGACTAATAACATAGGGCATGCAGAGACAAAACTATAAGCGTAATTTGAATTTTCAAATAAAGTGAATTTTCAGTACAAAATAATGCTGTGATGTAATCATGTAATTAATGGGGTGGAATTTTTTGATACGTAGGAAGAAGACAAGAAGAAATTTGTGGTGGGGTAGAGTAGTGATAGATAGGGCTACCTTTGGGGAAAACATATTTAGAAATACAGCGATGGGCAAAAGTAGGTTTAGAGTTGTTCGTTTGGAAAAGAATACATTAATAAATAATAATACAAGAATAAACTCTAGTGCTTTGTTTACTCATAACCATAAACCCACAACTGTTTTGAAGCACTCCTGTCTGTGTTGCTTCTCCCCTTGTTGCCAGGTGGCAGGGTAAGACCTAGCTGTAGGTCTCAGGTGGAGCTTAAGAAATCAGAGCCGCACAGTGCAGTGGAAAGGCACTGGGTCTCCAGGAGACAGGAACGTGAGTTCTGGTCCCCCTTTGCCACTAGCAGTGACATCCAAGGAGCTTGCTTCTCTGTTGTGCCTGTAGTCACCCTCCAGATGGACATACTAGGTTTTAAGCTCCTTAAAGCTCCTTGTACTCACGGTGCTCAGCATAAGGCCTGGCGCCTGGAACATACTCCTAATACAGCTTTTGAGTGAAAGAGTGAACATACACCATTTTTCTGATTGTAAAAGTTAGGTGGGGCAGGGTGGTTAGAGGTTGTCATGTTTCCTAAGGTTCCTTCAAGCTCTTAAACCCAGCTTTTAGATCCTGTAGGTAATGTCTTTCCTACTCAAGTATCCTATCCGTAACAGCCTTGTCATGCTGCCCAGCTTCTCTGTGTCCGTGACAATAGCCTCACTGTTGCGGTGTTGTGTTTTGTTGTTCTTTCACCTGTACTATTTAATGAGTTCCTGGTCTTGGGTCCTGTTTCCTTTTAGGAAAGTTTTAATGACATTTAATCATAGGTAACTGCCATTTCATATGTCCAAAATAGTTGAACACTGACAATTATCAAATCGTGAAACTAAGGTTCATTATCCCAACTGTAGTCACAGAAGTTTGGTCCCTTCCTTTAATTGTTTCAGTGGCTTCTCATTATTCCCCTGGCCCTCCCCCCATTCCTTTGCCTCTGCGTCCCCCAGTCCCTTCTTGTCCCTACTCGCCACAGCTTGGGTGATCTGACCTTCACTTTCTCGGCTGGCCAGCCTATGTTATTACCAATCTCTTTCACTGTCTACTCTCCAGCTGCTCTGAAACTTCCGTTCCTGGACTGCTAAGCTTTCTCTTCAGCGCGGGCCTTCGGAAGTGCGGCTACTTTGTCCAGCAGTATTCACCTCCTCCTTCCCTTTTCAACCACCGCTCCACCCTGTAGCCTAGGCTGGCCAACACCCTTTTTAGCAATGGATAAGAGATAATAAACACATAATAAACAAACTATTTCATATTTAGGAGTGTAAAATGCTTTGGAAAAAAGGATTTTCTTTTCTGTAACTACCTTGACCCTGTATTTCACGTGCCCCATTTAAATGATGGTACTTGTAACTGAACACAGTACCTTGCACGTGGTCTGATGACGAGAATCTGCAAAGGAAGATGAGAGCCCATGTTTGGGGCCCTATAATTCTATCGTTCTGATTTTTTAAGGAAGCCAGCTTTTTAAGAATGTGAGCTCATAGTGATTTTCCATTGCTCTGACATCAAAGGAGCTTAAAAAATGTTTGGCCAGACTTCTTTTTTCTAGGAGCCCAGGAAAAAGGGGTCATCATGGGAGAAGTTAGGGAGGCGTGGCAACTTTCAGGAACAGTTATTTTGTTTTATTTTTTTAAAATAGTTTTCAGATATTTATAGAGCAGCTTAGGAAATGAAGTGCGGTCCCAGACAGGTGTTTTTGCTGGGCTTTGGAATCCTGGTGTGGGAGAAATGCTACTGCAGCCTTCTTTTAATTCACAGGAGAAACATACCCTTTTGCTCCTTCCTGTATAATAACATTAGCTTTGCCAACATTATGAGTAATCAGTATAGGAAATGTAGTTATTTTTGGTTGGATATTATGTTTTCATAAGTATGAGATAATAGGAAATGAAGTGGGTGAAATAAGTAAAGTTAAAAAAAAATACAGGCTTTGGATCAAAGCCACCTGGGTGAATCTGGACTCCACTTCAGCCAGTTTACGTAAAACCTGCCTTGCCTCAGTTTTGGTACATGTAAAATGAAGGGGGAAATCAGTGTCTTCCTTACTGAGTTATTTTGAGAATTAAATGAGATGAAGTGCTTTATGTATCATAAATTTACGCAGCTACCAAAATTTTCATGTACTTGCTTTGGATCTTTCTGCTTAAAAAATTAAAACTTTATGGGTATAGGTCCCATTCTTCATGTCTTTCCACTCTTTCCTACTTGTGGGTTATTCATTCACACACTTTGATATATATTGTTTTTATGGATGTTTTATATTTTTACTAGATCTATATACAATATGAGTTAGGGTTTATGTGCAGAAAAGAGTTAGCAGAGCAGCCCTAAGACTGTTGTCCTTAGAAAGGTCTGCCTGCAAGGTTTGCCCTTGGCTGGAATCTGAGAACTTGAATTTCACGAGGTTCCCACCATTCCCAGAACCGATAAGAGGGGCTCACCGCTCCGAAACTGCACAAACAGTGTGGTCGATGCTAATCACCTTCTCTCTCTCTAGGAATCTGGAGTTTTGGTTTGTGCCAGGCAGAGCGGCCTGCACATCCAGCCCCCAGTAAAAACCTTGGATACTGAGCCTCTAATGTGGCTAACATTTCCTATGTGATATCACACCTCGTTGCTGGAGGACTTCAGTGTGTCCTGTGTGACTCCAGTGAGAGAGGACTCTTGGAAGCTTGCTTCTGGTTTTCTCTGCACTTTACCCCATTTGCCCTTTCCCTTTGCTGATTTTTTCTTTGTATTGTCTCACTGCAGTAAATCATATCCATCAGCATGACTATGGGTGAGTTCAGTGAGTCCTCCTAGTAAATGATTGAACCAGGGGTGGTCTCGGGGCCCCTGAGAGAGGGTAGCCTTTGTGTTGGTTGGGATATCGGCTAAGCTGCTGCAGTGAGACCCCAGAATGCAGTGACTTGAATGAGGAAGACATTTAGTCATTTATTTTTAGTGTAATAGTATAGAAGTTCAAAGACCATTAGGCTGACAAGGGCGGATGGCCAGGCAGCACACAACTAAGTGACTGGAGCTGGAGCAAGGAACATTAGGGAGAACATAGGGAAGCAGCACTGGGGACAGCAGCATTGGGGACAGCAGCATTGGGGACAGCAGCGTTGGGGACAGCGATAGTCCTTCAAGTGCTCATTGCATTCTAGGGTAGCACCAATAACTCTAGAAGGTATTAATGACAGACTTTGGAAAAGAAATCTCAATATTTGGGCTGTGGTGGGTTTTTTAAACTTTGTTTTTATTGTTGACACTATTACACATGTCCCCGTTTTCCGCCTTGTTTGCCCACCTCCGCCCAGCCCCCACCTCTCCTTTGTCCTGATGCTTTAAAGTGGCCTGATTAGGGAAGTGGACCAGTTGTGACCGTAGGTCAAAATTTAGTAGCAGTGTGACCTGGCTTCAGCCCTGTCCTGCCAGATGAGGGTTTGAGGTTGGGGAACACTAGCCGTCCACCTGGAGTGATCAGTGGGCTGGGGTCCAAGCCTCACACTTGCAGTTACATCTGTGACATGGCAAACTAGCAACAGGATTTGTCACAACAGCACTCATGGTTGAGAAGACTCCTATTTTCTCTCTATGCCAAAGGAAACATTTTGCCTCATCCTATTACGCTGGTCAGTCAGTGATCCTGACTTGATCCAAGGGTCTCTGTTCCCCGGTTCTTTTCTCTTATCCTCCTTTGGGTATTAAAATCTATGCCCCTGTTTAACGGAGGGGTTACTATTCCACCCTCTCAGAGAACCTCCCCCCAACTCTGCCTTAACATTCTCCTCACTTGGCTGCTTAGTGTGGCTTATACCTCAAATGGAGTTTTTAGTTTCTTCCTCATTTCTCGTGCTTGTGACTGCTCCTTTATTGTGAGGCTAGGTTTTCATTTAAAGGAATGTAGGTTATATTTCAGGTGGCATTGTTAGGTATTTTGGGCAGCTGTTTTTTTCTTAAGTTCATAATATTCCTTTCCTGTTCGATTATAACTAGTAGTTTTTTTGTAAAGATTCATACCAGAATGGCACTTGGGATTTTGTTGTTTTTAAAAACAAGATCGGCCAATTAAATAATTGAATTCTCACATTGACCGGCGTTGTTCAGTTGGTTGGGTGTCGTGCCGCAAAGTGAAAAATCACCAGTTCGATCCCCGGTGAGGACACATGCCTAGGTTGCAGGTTTGGTCCCCAGTCAGGGTGTGTGCAAGAGGCTGATAATGTTTCTCACTCACATCCATGTGTCTTTTCCTCTTTTTCTCCCTCTCCTTCCCTCTCTCTAAAAATAAATAAAATCTTTAAAAAGTAAATTCTCAGCTTAGTTGACTAATTTATGGGGGGAAAACAACTAATTGATCAAGTGACAAGTGGGCTGACTCTATATACTAAGTGTTTCTGTTGTAGCAAGCATTACAAAGGTCCGTGGCTTTTCCCTTCACCCCCTTCCCTGCCTTTCTCCCTCCCTTCGTCTTCCTCTCTTTTTCTCCCTGTCTCTGACCTCTTTCTATGGTGATATCTATTGACCAATCTTTTTAGCTTTTTTGTTCAAGGACCTTAAAGGAGAACTGTTTTTATAATTTATCCAGATATAAACATTGCAGGTCTTTCTTTTTAATTTACCATTCCCTTCCAGAAACAATTATAAATTCACATGGAGGCAGGCCTCTAAGGTAGGTGTTGTTTTTCTGCACTAGAGAAGATGCTTTTGGATTGTCTCTGTCTTAGTTGGTATAAACATATGATTTAAAAGTGTCTTAGCTGTTTCTGTTGAAGAATGACTGCTACCCCTTTCTTTCTTCTCTTCCTCAGACCCCCTCTCTCTCTCTTCTTCCCACTCCTCCTTTATTTCTGTTATTTAAAATGAAATTTGGAATTGCTTAATATCAGCTGCAAATAAGATCATCTACTTTGATGAACAAGTTACTTAGAATCTCTTGTATGAACACTGCTTGAGTTCCTGGCCGTGGCTAGATAACTTACACATTATTTCCATTGTCCCAGAAAAAAATAGGAACACGCTGAAAGGGTTTGGACAGAGTAGAATCATAATCTCTACTGCAAAATAAAACATCTCAGAATGGATACCTATCTATTCAACGGTGGAGACTAATGTTGTCTTCATATATTATGAGCAACTTTTATAATATGTTTTCAGTTATTTTATATTTCACTGACAAATGAGGCAGAGATTGGCTGTTAGTAATTATTTGGTAATTACCTGGATTTGTGCTTTTATACTTTGATGTGAGAAAATTATTTCTTTAGTGTAGGATGTAGCTAAGTAACATTCTTTAAGAACTTGTAAAAACACTACTTTTTCATCTTTTGTTAATTACATACTGTGGGACAGAGGTTAAATTGCACTTTTGGGTCTGAGTCTTTTAATCAACTAGGAACAGACTGAACCCCTTGTGTTCTAACCAGCACCACTTAAGTTGCCATAGGTAGCGAATTTAAGTTAACTTTAATGGGAAATTTTGATAGTACTGTATTCACCATAGCAAGTTCACCCCATAACTACAGATGCCTCTTGTTGCTAATCAACCGTGTACACTATAGTTAGAGTGAGATCAGGCTCATCCATGACAACCCCAGTATATACCTCCAAGCCTGACACCCTTCCGCATAGTGACAAAGGTAATGCTTGAGACCTTACCTTTACTTAGGAGATTTGAACACAGAAATTGACAGATGAGTAGTACACGGTTTGTGATGTCATTATTTGTAGGAGGTATTTTCCATTTAAGGATTTTTGTAAATATTTTTGATAAATGTCAGAGAGGAAGTATAGTTGACTAAGTATGGGGTACAGATCACAAGCTTAAGAATAACTGAAATTCTGACAGTCGTCAATCGTGCAGCTACTTCCGTGGATTCTGTTTGGTGGGATATAAAATGGGTCTAGTAACAGGGATGGCTGCCTCACATAATTGTTATGAGGATAATGTAAAATGTTTAAATGAAAATTGTCTTATAACCTGTAAATATCTTATGAATTTTAGTTAACTAATTAGTCCTGTAAAGGGAGGGTACTCAGAATTTAAAAAGAAATTCTAATTGGTATTTTCTATCTTGATAATGTTTCTTCATCTTGAAAAATTAGGCAGTTTCTTATTCTAAAATTCCTTTAACAGCCAGAGATGAAGAACTGGTTCTTAAGATTTTGGGTAGCATTAATTATTATTGAGCTTTAATTTTTCTAAATGAATTCTGATGTTTCAACTAGCTACTATATTTTTGTCATTTACCTAATTTTTTAAATGGGAGGGCCAGTGGTTAAGATTTGCCAAAAGAAATGCTAAGTTCATCATACTGAGGACCTGCTTCATTACCAACCCTTAAAACACCATAGTGTTTTTATACTTTGATGAAATGGTACAGTGGGTTTAAAGCTCTGGTTCTTGGGTCAGATGGTCTACATTTGATTTCTATCCTTGTGTAATTGATGAATAGTGTTGGAAAAGTTACCTAGTATTTTATTTTCAACTAGCTTACCAAAATAGCAGTGAGCTTATAGTAGTGCCCTGGGTATTTGTCCAGGTGATTCATATTCATTCATTCATTCTCTTTCTCTCCCTCCTCCTCCCCAACCCCCTGCCTCTCCCTGCCTTGCTTTCTGTTGCTTGCTTTGTCATTACAAAATGTTCTTGGTCCATACTTTATAGTTGTTATCTATGAGAGAGTTTGTTAGATAGGAAATACTCTGCTATTCCAGAAGTGAACTTCTGTCATTTGTTTTGGAATGTGGAAGATGCACCAGCTATAAATAAAAAAAAAATAATGGGAGAAACATTTCTTGAAACAGAAGAGAGCTTCCATTCCCAGGATGTGCTATAAGGCTATAAATTTTGCTTCTGGGAAAGAACGGTTCATCCAGCAGGAGACAATTGAAATAAAAAAATCTGTAGTGAATCCTACTGTGATCCCCAGGGGTATTTTTAAATAACTGCCTATTGTAAAAGTATAAAAGTTATAATGTATAAATTGGTGATTGAAGATATAGAAAAATATATTTAAACATGATATTGAGTATATTTGAATATGATATCAACCCAAATGTCTATAGGTTACAGTTTGAGAGTCTAATCAAGTAGCTCTCAATCCTTAATATACAGCATAATCTCTAGTCCAGGGGTGTCAAACTCATTTTCACTGGGGGCCACATCAGCATTGTGATTGCCTTCAAAGGGCCGAATGCAATTTTAGGACTGTATAAATGTAACTACTCCTTAACTAGGGGCAAGGAGCTCTGCATTTGGCCCTGCGAAGGCAACCTCAAGGCTGATGTGGTCCCCGGTGAAAATGAGTTTGACACCCCTGCTCTTGTCCATGGTGTTTGTGAAAAATACAGATTCTGGTTTCCATCCCTGGGTAATCTGATTTAATAAGTGTGGAGTTGTATTAGTAACATATTTTATTGGTGATTCTTGTTCAGCTAGGTTCAAGAATTGTTGGTATATCTTTCGACCCCAACTTAGAGATCAGGCCGCCCAGGATATGTGAGTGAGAGTTTAAGGAAGAGGGAAACTTCTGAGTGGTTTTAGAAGTTGTATCTGTAACTCTCTACACAGAATATGACTATACTAAGTTAAGCAGAAAAAAAAAATTAATTGAAAGGACCCTACTGTGGAAGAAATATGCTGATATGCTTTAAGCCATTGTACCTTTAAACACTTCATTGAGCTGGCAAAATCATGTATTTCTATGAGCTTTATTTCTCAATCTCTGTCATATATTTGTTTTTTGTCATCTGGAATAACTGCTACTTCCAGCTCTCTAGAACCTGACTAAAACATGAATTATATATTGTAGACTAGGATGGTGCAGTGTGGGATTGTGTGATAGAGATTTGTTTTATTCCTAAGGCAGAATGGCGGTGGTATACTGATGGTCCTGCCAGGTAAATTTGCTCGTGGTGTCCTTGTTGTAACAAAATAGAGGGGAAAAGTAGCACATTCATCACATGACAGCTATACATTAGGTGAAACAGGCTGTGTTAATTAATCCAGTAACAAGCAATATTCAGAACTATAACTGTAATTATAATAATGCTTTATTACTTTTATGAAAAACCTACTGTCGTTCTTTAAAACTTAAATTCAGTGTCAATGAAAAAAATTAAATGCTCTGTTCACTTTATCAGAAATTCTAGACTGTAGGTTCTCTGATTGATTTGAATTTGTTATAAAGTCATGGAATGTTAGAGAGAGAAGAGCTTTTGATGCCAGGGTGATCTCTAAGTGATTTTCTGCTCAAGAAGTTTATTAAACCTTTTTTTAAATTTTTTTTTAAGAAACATTTTAAAGATTTTATTTATTTATTTTTAGAGAGAGGGGATGGGAGGGAGAAAGAGAGGGACAGAAACAGCAATGTATGGTTGCCTCTCACATGGCCCTCACTGGGGACCTGGCCTGCAACCCAGGCATGTGCCCTGACTGGGAATTGAACCGGGACCCTCTGGTTCCCAGCCCGCGCTCAATCCGCTGAGCTACATCAGCCAGGGCTAAACCTTTTTATTTACCTGGATAACTACTTATTAAAAAAGAAGTATCTGTGTCTATGAGTTTTTGCTTGTTAGTCTTATTTGTTCACTTTGTTTTCAGTTTTATATCTCACATATGAGTGAAATCATATGGTTCTTGACTTATTTCACTTAGCATGATAGTCTCAAGATCCATGCATGTTGTTGCAAGTGGCAGTATTTCATCTCTTCTCATGGCCGTATTCCGTTGTATATATGCACCGCATTTTCTTTATCCAATCATCTATCAAAGGACACTTCGGTCATTTCCATTTCTTGGCCACCGTGAATGATGCAGCAGTGAACACAGGGTACATATACACAGATAACTGCACAGTGGTTGCCAGAGGGGCAGGGGCTGATGGGGAGGTAGTAAAGGGTAAATGGGATCAAACATGTGGTGACAGAAGGAGATTTGACTTAGGGTGGGAAACACACGATGCAATATATAGATAATGCATTCTAGAATTGTATACTTGAAGCTTATAACTTTTTTAAACCAATGTCACCCAAATAAATTTAAAAAGAGAGAAAGTATCTGTCAGGAAGTTCAACATGTGAAGTAGATGGAAGTGAGCTCTTCTATTTGGGAGTCTCAGCCACTTGCTTTACCTCGTCCTGTGGCCTCTGGGGGAGAGGTTCAGGCTGCCTCGTGGAGTGCAATTTCAGGGCAGCTGGTGTGATAAGTAGGATTTTAAGATGGCCCAAGGATTTCCATCCCTGGGTACATGCCCTTTGTAATCTGTGCCACACCCCCCGAGTGTAGACAGAACCTGTGAATAAGATGGGATATCAAAAGGGAGATTGCCCTAGGTACATTTGACCTCATTAGAGGACCTAATTTCAAAGAACATGCAGTAGTAGAGAAATGTGCTCCTGCTGGCCTGTAAGAAAGTAAAAAGCCATGTTGTGAACTGCCTGTGGGGGCCTCCTAACAACAAACTATGGGAGCCTCTAGGAGCTGAAGCCTTGGCTGACAGCTGACAAGAAAAATGGGAACTCAGTTACACACCCACAGTGAGATGAAGTATGGTAACAACCCATGAGTTTAGAAGAGGACCTCAAAGGTCAGATGAGAGCCTCAGCCTGGCCGATGTCTTGACTGCAGCTTTTCGAGAACCTGAAAAAGAAAACCAGGTGAGCCCTCCCAAACTCTGACCTACAAGACTGAATTAACAGAGGAGTATTGATTTAAGCTGCAAAAAAATGTGGTGATTTGTTACACAGCAAATAGAAAGCGAAGAGGGTTGGCGTAGTATAAGTCGTTATAACGTCTGTACTGCAAATAAAAATCCCACGTCATGTCGACAGTGGTTTGGAAATATCATATACAGATATAGGAAAGGAAGCACTTATATTTTAGCAGTGTGTAATGAAAGCTCCCTCTTGCATAGGCTCTGAGGCTTACTATTAATAGCCCATCTAAGATGATGTCATGTAGTTCTATTCAGAAGTAGAAATGAAAGGCTCTGCTGCTAATGATTATTATAATAATTACAAAAATAGTAGGTAATGTAACTATATGGATAAAGTGTTATTATTTTATTATATTTATTATAGGGTTTGAGAATCCTCCTCAGTAAGAGACTAGCCTCTGTTGGCAAAAAATAAAATAAAATATAATAGCCTACTTGGGTCAGAAGATGAGATCATATGGGACTTGGTTGTGAGCAGAACTTTCCTATTTGAGAAAGAGGATGAATTTGCCTGGGTACCAGCAAAGAAGAGAAGGAGGAAAGATGGGTTAGTGCATTGAAAATAGTGGGTAATGTGGGTTGGGTCACCCTTCCCTGAAAACGGCAACTAAGTAACTAAACTTATCAAATATTTGTTGCAAGAGGATCATCCTCAAGCCAGAGAAGTGAATAAACTTTCTATAATAGTCAACATGAGACGTGAGGGAGACATTCTGCAGGGAGGAGGGGGCCCATGAAGAAGTAGTCAACTTTGAGGAATTTGCTGAAACCGTAGAGAGGGCTCTGGACTCCCGTAAGTCTCTTAGACGTGGAGAAGCAGTACCGGGAAACTAAAAACATCCACTTTAAGTTAACCACGTGTTAGCCACCACTATGGACACTCCACCTACATAACTTTATTTTGCTCTCCTGAGGGTAGATCCCCATTCTGTCTTGCTCTCTGTAATTTGAAGCACTTAGCATAGTGGCTGATATGTTAGGTGCTTTATAAGTATTTTCTTAACTTTATTTACCAAAAATATATAGAAAGAGTGTCTGTTACATACTAAGAACTAAGTTTACAATGCTGGACAAAACAGACTTAATTCTTGCCCTCATAGATCATATAGGCTAGTTAATAAATGAAAGAATGATGTATATGAAATAGATTTGTTATTATCCTCAGTTTCTTGAGATACTTCAAGTTCAATGAATTAAATAACTTACTCAGCTATAAAGTGGAAAAGTTAGCAGTGATAGCTCTTTTGTCTAATATCTAATTTGTTGCACTTGTTAAGTACGGCCGCCCATCAATTTAAATGACATTATTTGGATGTTTTCAGCTCAAGGGCTTTTAATATGAAATCGTGCTCATAAATACCTATAAATGCGCATATACATGTTTCAGGAAAACTGACATAATTCTTTGTAATTAATCAATTTTTAAATACTTGGAGGTTTATTTATAAAAGACAAATATTTGTAATTCTAAATGAAGCTGTTTCAAGGCTCAGTTCATTTATGAATATGTTCTTAGTGGAAATCTAAACTTTTTCCTAGGTAAAAGTGAAAGAACAGCCATACATTCACCCTTATGCCCTCCTCCTTCCCCCGATTTCCACTTGCTGTGTTGAATTGCCTCTAAAAAAAAAGTGCTTCATTTATTTGATTAGCTTGAAAAGATGCTCTGTCATACTGAGAGCCTTCTCTGTCCCCAAACCATTAGTATATGCTCTTTCTCCCTTCACTCTTCTCAGAAGACCCTGAAAACACTGTCATTTTAAGAGCCAAGGCATCCAAAATCACTGGCTAAAAATATACAGATTTTCCATACATGTGCCTTATTCTGTGTTGGCCCGTTTCTGCGCACTTTGTCTCCTTCCCTCTGTCCCTTCCACACCAGTTTTGTTAGATTTCTGAAATGCTAAATTCAGCCACTTATTATTTTACTCTCTAGCATTTGTGCACTATTATCATTATTGCAGTGTATTTTTTTCATTTCCATTGAACACTTGTGAAGTTTTGAAAAAGTCAGAATAAGACCCCGGTAATTAAATGATACTGTAGATTTCACGCAGTAAGCCCGAGAGCACAGCTAAGTAGTGACCCTTCGTGCGGATCAGCCCGGGGCAGCGTTTCTGTACTCCGCGGCTTTCACTAACACAACCTGTTACTGGGCGTTGTGGTTTTCCCCCATTTTTAAACATTTTACTTGTATTTTTTTTCCAGTTAGTTTCCATATTTATGTAAGAAGATCATTTCTTCATAATACAATACTCACATGTACCTTTTGCACTGAGCTAATTGATTGACCTTCAGAAGTAATTGTAGCTCAAACACAGAGAATCCACAAGTGTTCCTACTATGTTCTCTAGGGAAGACGAGGAGGAAAATAGCCATTTTGACTCTTAACACTGAATTGAAAATATCCCTTTTAAATTTCTCTGTGATTTCCTAAGTGCTTCATTCACTGTACCCATGTTTTGCAGTTAAGGTAGACACAAGGAAATCCCCCATTTCTATGAAAACCAATGAAGGAACTTAATAAGAAACACCCGTCTTTTAATATGAGTGAGTTCTTTATAAGTTCAGATGGGATCATTCATATATTATCCATTTCAATTCCATCTATTAAAGATAATTTTTCCAGAAAACCTTTCCTGAGAGGGTGGATTTTCATGACTCTCTGAGCGTGTTTTCTTCACCTGATCATTGCTCAGAATAGGCAGAAAAAGTCACAGTTTGAAGTAGTTTATTTGGCAATAAACATTTAGAGAAATTCAATGTGTTCATTTACTGTTATTTCCAGATTTTTGTTGTTGGTTAGTGAATCTCAGTGTTTTAGGTAAAAAATTTCAGCTGAAATAATGGAGAAAACGCCCTTTCTCTGAGCGCAAGTGGAGACCACACTGACCTAGCTTCAAAGGAGGAATTCCTTCTTTTTCTCCAATGCCTGGCAACATCAAAGGCCACTCTGAATATCAAGGCTGTAACCTAAGTGGCTCAGGGTGGCAGAGCTGCTGGCAGTGGAATTATGTCACACCAGATGGCAACTTGGAATATTTCTAGCATCTGCAGAGGAAAGTTTACATAGCTTTGGAAAATGTTGAAGCAGAGAGGCAGACGCAGTCCAGTCATACTCCGTGAGTGCTGTGTCCTTTCTCCCTTCAGCAGCCTAGCCAAGCCTCTCTAGAATGTCTTTTCCGAGCAGGCTCCAGCAACACCCAAGTGAAGTTATTCTGCAACAACATAGAACCCTAAGTCCTTTTTCCCCTTTGACATTTCTCCTTTTTCCATTCTACTTCCCACTTCCTAGAACATTTTTTATGAATCCACATGGTAACATGGTATAAAGATGCAGAGGAAGAACCATCTGTGGCAGTACATCCAGAATTTGCACCGGGGTGACTTAGAAAGATGTCTGCAGGGAGCTAGTAACCATCCCATGCTCTCTTCTTTCTAAAGATGATATTCAAAGCATTTAACTATGGATGAGTCATGGCCACACCCAATCAGAATGAGCACAGGTGCTAGGCAGGGTGGTGGCAGTCCCTTGCTGTACCAAGTCTTTCTCTTTAAGTTGCCTTTGTGGGTCTGCAGTGCACGGGGTGGTTTGGATAGCAGTTTTCGCCAGCCAGTGCTTTGACATCTGGTAAGACCATGCTCACGGGACTGGCGACATAACAACACAGGCCTCCTCTCTCTTTCAGTACTTGAATTCCTGCTTATTCGTGCCCCTGATGCAAGCGGCACTTAGGGAGAATGCTTAGATATTTGATCGTTACTGTCTCACACTCACATAGTATCTTTTTATTCATAAAACATAGACATTTGATTATTAAAAGATACCATCTTTGGCAGTGCAATATAAGAAAAATATGAAACAGTTGACATCCTCCAAGGGCATTCTGGTTTCATTCAACAAGTTGGGAGATGGGTCTTAGAGGCAGGGATAGCTTCATCTTACAGATGAGGACACATGGCCTCAGAGATAAGGTTTCAAAATGTGGTTCCCAATCAATAACATCAACCTCACCCAGAAACTAGTTAGAAATGCCCGTTTCACTTAGGTTGCTTCCAGCACTTGGCTAGAAATTGTGCTGCTACGAACATTGGGGTGCATAGGTTCTTTTGGATTAGTGTTTCGGGATTCTTAGGGTTTAATCCCAGCAGTGGAATTGCTGGGTCAAAAGGCAGTTCCATTTTTAGTTTTCTGAGGAAATTCCATACTGTTTTCCACAGTGGCTTCACCAGTCTGCATTCCCACCAACAGTGAACTAGGGTTTCATTTTCTCTGCATCCTCTCCAACACTTGTTTGTTGATTTGTTGATGATGGCCATTCTGACTGGTGTGAGGTGGTATCTCATCGTGGTTTTAATTTGCATCTCTCTGATGGCCAGTGATGCTATGCCCATCAGCGAATGAGTGGATCAAGAAACTATGGTACATTTACACAATGGATTTCTATGCAGCAGAAAGGAAGAAGGAGCTTATACCCTTTGTGACAGCATGGATGGAACTGGAGAGCATTATGCTAAGCAAAATAAGCCAGGCGGTGAGGGACAAATACCATGTGATCTCATCTTTAACTGGAACATAATCAACAAAACAAAAAGCAAGCAAAATATAACCAGAGACATTGAAATTAAGAACAATCTAACAATAGCCAGGGGGGGAGGGATTGTGGGGAGAAGGGTTTTCAGGAACTACCATAAAGGGCACATGGACAAAACCAAGGGGGAGGGTGAAGCAAGGGAGGGTGGTGGGTTTGGAAGGGGTGAGAGGGAGGGGAAGGGAAAAAATACAGACAACTCTAATTGAAGAACAATAAAGTAATTTAAAAAAAAAGAAAGAAAGAAATGCCCGTTTCAGGCCCCAACCAAGACCTACTGGATAGAAACTCCAGGCGTGGGACCAAGCAGTCTGCGTTTTAATACGCCCTCTGGGTAATTCCAAGGCACTCTGTTGCTTGTGACTCACTCTTTGAGAGGTTCAGTGACTCAGGCCTTCAAGAAATTTGATTAAAGTTCAGGGTCCTCTCCACCTGACCTTCCTGTCTCCATAGTGGCAGGTATTTATTGAATGCCCAAGCTAATTTGAAAAAATTGTGTGTAGTCTATGGGGGGCTTAATGCCAGATACTCTCTGGATGGTATTTGCCAATCAGAGGAGCAGCCCAATTTAAGATACAGCAGAGATAAGAGTGAAAGAAAGAACTGCTGTATCCTTCTACTTTCATACATGTAATATTCTTTTCTGTATGTGACATTGTGAATGAAATCATTCTAACTTTAAATGTTTACTTTTATGTGTTTTACTTGTATTTAACACTACATAGCACTTGCATATTAATGGTTACATAGACTTGAGAATATATAAACTGTCAGATGCTAATGGAGATTACCTAATGGTCCTCTTTTGATGGTCATCTCAAATTAACCTTGCCTGTATTTTTTAAATTTATTTATTTTTTAATTTTATTTTTCAATTACCTCTCCTATGATATTGCTGCCTACATCTCTGGTGTATGGCATTTTGCTCCTTTTCTTCTTTTTCATTTAAATTGATGTCCAATGTTGCAACTTTCCCCTTGTCACCTATGTTTTTCCTTATAAAATTTTATACCACATAATGTCCTGATCATAGCTCTGGATTCTTTTTCCGTTTCTTTTCTGGAGGCTCAGAAAGACTCTTGGCAGAATTCAAGATAAGAATCTTTTTCCTGTGACGTAAAACAATCCTTACACTGGAATATTTTTTATTTTAGTTTCCCCTGTCAAAATTTTAGAGTTTTCCCTCATCCCTTTATCTTGGGTAAATTATTGAACAATTTTCTAAAACAAAGTACCTCCATTCCATGGATCCAAATCCTTATTCCGCTACGCAGTAGCCTGGTGCAGTTCCTGCCTGTTCATTAGTCTTCTTCCCTCCCTCCCTCCCTCCCTCCCTCCCTTCCAATTCATTCATTCATTTATTAAACATGGACTCTGGTTTGATGGATTTCAGAGCCTGGATAATAGTAGCAATCAGTGCTGGACATGAGAAAGTCATTATTTGATTTAGTACACTAACATCCCTGTGATTATGGCTCCCTTTGTAGCGGTGAGGAAGCTGAGGCTCCAAAATGTTTTAAAGTGCACCTAAATTATATGGTTCACCTTCACTTAGAACCTTTGTGTGCTCTGGTGCTTAGTTTTGTAGGGGCAGAAAGCATGTTCCCAGACAGGCATAGAGCCCAACAGGATACAGTCTGGAGGTAGCAGTTACTGGACAGGTTATACCAGTGTTGTTGGACAAGAGGCCCTTTGGCTTGTCCACAAGCGGCAAGAGCCGAGCAACTGGCTACAGTAATTCACTTCAGAGATTCCAGGCAGAAGCGCCACTTAGGCACACCATTAGGTAAAGGCAAAGCCACTAACACTAATATTTCTGTGTTTGGACCATTGCTGCCATATCAGTTGTGATCACTGAGGGCCTAAAGCCCTCACTGCAAAGCCACAGTCATCTTACCCACCCAATCCCAAGCACGTCTGTGTCCAGGAAGATGCCTGCCAGGTGGCCTGTCACTTAGCACCCATGACCACTTGTCATGGCTTTGCTCCCACCCTGACGATGGTCAGTTTCCACAGAGACCCCCACTGGGCCACCGTTTTAGGATCCACAGTTTTAATGGCTGAGATCCGAATGGCAAGCAACCATCTTGCAAATAATCTCTGTATGTTGCATAGACCAGTGAACCTGGCCGCCTGCTGATACTTACATCTTGTTATAAATTTGGAGTAACAGACAGCAAAAGGCCACTCCATATTGCCCCATAGGCTAAGGATTTAGTTACTCTTTGTGCCAAACTTTGCCTTATCCTTTACTTCTCTTCCTCATGCTGTCCGTGCTAACCTCTCCCTGACATCAGCTTTACAGTTAGAAACTATCCTAACAGGGGACCTGGCCTACCTGCCACAGGTAAACTGCGACCTGCAACCTGATAACTACACAGGAATGTCTAGGGGCCAGCTCCCTTCCTCTCTCTCCCCCAGATTGTACAGTCTTCGAGACAGATCCCAGACCTCTGAGGAGAGAGAAGCAGTGGGCATCCCCATGTACAATGCCTTTGTTTACAATTAACCAGAAGCTTTCTAATGTTCAGCTCTCATTTCTAACCATTTGGTTAAAAAAAAAAAAAAAAAAAAAAAAAAAAAAAACAGAAAATCCCCCAGCAGCTTCTTTGTGTTAAGAGGGATCCAAGGAGGAAATTTCCTGCTATAGCTTAAGCAAGAAATTGTCTTTTCTGAACTGTTCCACATGTGGGGTATCTTATAGTCATGGATGTTGCTACTATTTGACAGAATTTCTAAAATAAACTCTCATTTATTACTACTATTTTCAGTCACTCTTTTTTTCCCCCCAGGCACTAAGTGACATTCTGGGTTTTCAGTACAAGGACTAAACATCTGCTAGGTGCTAAAATCTTTCTCACAAATCATCACATGGAATCATCATAATAATCATTTGATGAATGTTCTCATTTTTTTTACTTTTTAAAGATCTTGCTATTTTAAGAAAATGTATTTGTAGAGAGAGGGGAAGGGAAGGAGAAAGAGAGGGAGAGAAACATCAGTGCGTGGTTGCTTCTCATGAGCCCCTTACTGGGGACTGGCCCTCAACCCAGGCATGTGCCCTGACTGAGAATTGAACTGGTGACCCTTTGGTTCACAGGCAGGCGCTCAATCCACTGAGCCACACCAGCCAGGTCTTGCTTTTTTATTTTTATTTTTTATCCTTCCCTCAACCCCCACCCCTTTGGCAAACATCATCTTAGCCTGTGATCTATGGGTCTATTTCTGTTTTGTTTTATTTATTCATTTGTTTTTTTAGATTCCACATATAGGTGAAATCGTAAGATATTTGTTTTCTTCTGTCTGACTTATTTTACTTAGCATAATGGTTTTCAGGTCTATCTCTGTTGGAGCAAATGGCAAGATTTCATTATTTTTTATGGCTAAATAATATTCCATTGTATGTGTAGATTATATCTTCTTTATCCAATCATCTATTGATTAACACCTAGGTTACCTGTATATCTTGGCTATGTAAACTCTTCAGTGAACATAGGGATGCACATATCTTTTCAAAATGATGTTTTTTTTTTCCTTTGGATAAGTACCCAGACTGGTATTGCTGGGCTATGGCAGCTGTATTTTTAGTTTTTTGAGGAATCTCCATACCGTTTTCCTTAATGGATGCACCAATTTGTAATCCCTAAAACAGAGTATGAGGGTTCTGTTTTTTTCCACATCCTCTCCAGCACTTGTTGTTTATTGACTTTTTGATGACCGCCATTCTGACAGGTGTGAGGTGGTATCTCCTTGTGATTTTGATTGCCATTTCCCTGATGATTAGTGATGTTGAGCATCTTTTCATATGTCTGTTGGCCATCTGTATATATATATTTTTAGAAATATCTATTTACATCCTTCATCCATTTTTCAAATTGGATTGTTTGGGGAGTGGGGAGAGTGGTATTATTTACCATTCTTTCTTGAAAGCCCTTCCTGGCCCTGCAGACTGAGTAAGACCAATGAATTACATGCCCTTGTAGTACTGAGTACTTGCTCTCCTCAGCACTTATTATAGTCCATAATCATATATCTACCATATTTTTCCATGTATAATGTGCACATTTTGCCCAAAATTTTGAGGGAAAAAGAAGGATGTGCTTTATACATGGGTATAATGAATACATACAATGGGTAAAATAATAAGCATAATAATCCTCTGTGTAATGCGCACAAAAACATGGGTGTGCATTATACTCAGCAAATTATGGTATATAGTTAATTGTTAAACTCTGTCTTTTACACCAAAGCTTTTGAAATGACAGCAATCTATCTTTTTTACTCACCTTATTCTTTCTAGTGCCTGGCCGAGTGCTGGGCATGTGGTAGACACTCAGGAAATATTTGTGAAATTGAGTGGACTGAACCCCTCCCCCACCCTAGAAATGCATTGGCTGCTCAGGGGCAGTTCTTTATGGTAAAATCAAGCTTGCTGGGCCATTTTCCTAATGCATGGGCATGAAGTAGAGTATTTAGTCAGGGTTGCCAAAGGCATGTTCCTGAATCATAGTGGCAGCTCAGGGAGACAGTGCCTAGCACCAAATCTTAAGGATGAGATAATGCTGGAAGTGGAAGAAATGGAGGAATTGGTAATAAAATACATAGCCAGGAAGATCTAGATCAAGAAGAAATCTATTTGGAGGAAACATTTCAGGGCTAGCAGCTCAGAACTAAAGCCATCAACAATAATCTCCTTTCATGTAGTAACCTGTGAGATATGGGAAGCGTTTCTAAGGAGAGTAGTGAAGAACCAGAGCATGAAAGCTTAGGTAGTGGCTTTCAGGGTTTCTTAGAAATACCTGCTTTCATTTAAGGGTGGTAATTGCTTGTATCAAGGGCAAGAGGTTTTAAACATTTATAATCACTAGAATGAAAGGTGTTGTTGAGAGTATTTCTTTGCTAACCATTTCTGTTGTCATTTTTGATGCCATAGTAACAGCTTCCAGATTTAAAAATAAATGCCTTTCACAGCATTTTAAACCAAGCAGCTATGCAAAAGTATAATCAGTCACCTCATTCTCTTGAAATATATAACTGAAATGGCAATAAATAACCCACCAATGTAGACAGGATGGAAGAAACAGAAGTGGAAGAAAATTTAGTGTAAGGAAAAAATATAAAAATCTATTTATGGAAGCGTTTATTTTCATATTGCCTAGTTAATAATTAGTGACATCTTTTACTTTCTTCTATTTATATCTCTCTTCTCCCTTTTGCCACATAAAATTATCCAATTTTTAAGTAATTCGCATGTGTAATAATTCTAGTACAGTCCTGAACGAGCTAATCCCTTGTGACTGGTTTTCTTTGCTTCTGGGTTAGCTGTTTAATGCTCAAAACAACTCTTGGCTTAGATGATTCAAAGCATAACAAGAAAATAGTAATACGAAATTCTATACTCAAAAAAGGGGAGGGGAACTATTCCCAAACAGGCAGTAAACAAACAGGCTGCCAGCTTTTAATTAAATGAATACATTTTAAAATTTTGTCACAGTGGCAAAAACTTTATAGAATGACTTACAAAGTGTTCACTTTTTCTTTATATTGCTAACATAGCCTTATGTTTTAACAACATTTGTTTTTTAGATTCTTTCTAACACATTCTGTCTGGGGAAGTGAAGAAATGGGCAATATGCTTGTTAAAACATGTTCTTCATTAAACTATGAAGAGAATCGTGAGTCTTTATGAGTGCCCCACAGCCCTTTATAATATTTTTCTAGAAAATATAAATCCACCAGTTCCTGACCTAGAACATTGCCAGCACCTCAGACACTTCCCTGACCATTACTTTGACTTAACATATTATAAGCTAATTCTACCAGATTTTGAACTTTAAATAAATGAAAATATATGTATAGTATGTCATTTATTTGTGTCTAGCATATTTTTGTGAAATTTACCCATATGTATGTCGCTATATTTCATTCATTTTTATTGCTGCATAGCTTTCTATCACATGGATATACCACAATTTCTGAACCCATTTTGTTGTTACTGGAACAGGCTATTTTCATTTTTGGCTATTACAGATAGCTCTACTATTAACTTTCTTGTATGTATCTTTTGGTGCACATACATAAACATTTCTGGTGGGTATATACCTAGGAGTGAAATTTTTGTGTCAAAAATCAGCTTCAGAAGATATTTCTAATTTTCAGAGTGGCTTCATTAATATATACTCTTTTTAGAAAGTATAGGTGAAGACTAGTTGTTCCGCATCCTCATCAGCTCTTTGTACTACTGTTATTTTAATTTTAGCCATTCTGGAGGTGTGTAGTGATCACTCATTCTGGTTTTATTAGCATCTCCTTGATGACTATTAAGGTTGAGTATTTTATATGTTTATTGACCATTTGGATATCCACTTTGATTAATTACCTGTTTAAATCTTTTATCTATTTTTTTGGAGTATATGCTTTTGTTATTGATTCGTAGACTAGGAGTTGTAAATGCACAGGTGAGCAGTCTTTCAGATACATAGATGTCACAGATATCTCTTCTCACACTGTGGCTTGCTTTTAACTTTCTTACTTGTCGCTGCCTTGTAATAAACAGGTGTTAAAATTGAACTGAGCCAAATTTTCCTATAGTTAACATTTTTTGTGACCTCTTAGAGTTTCTTTGCCTATCCCAAAGTCAGCTAAGATAGTCTGTGTTTTCATTTAGACGATCTCCTGTTATTCCTTTCCTATTTAGATCTACAAACCATCTACTTTTGATTTTGTGTTTACTGTGAAGTACAGCTCAAGTTTCATTTTTCCCTTATATGGATATTCAGTTGACCTCACACCATTTGCTGAAAAGGCCATTCTTTTCCCGTTTCACATTAGTGTTGCCTTGTATTTTAGGAGACCATATGTATATGGGTCCGTTCTAGACTCTGTGCTTTTCCACTGGCTCCTTCATTAGTCTTTGCATCGGTGTTAGACTGTTTTAACTAGGTTAGCTTTCTAATAGATTTTGATATATGGTGGTGTGAGTTCAAATCTTTGCTTCTTTTTAAAGATTGCCATGACTGTGTTTGATTCTTTGTATTTCCATAAAATTTTTAAAATTACCCTTGTAGCTTTCACAAAAAAAAATACTTATTGGAATTTTTATTGGAATTGTACTAAGTCTATAAATCAATCTGGGGAGAACTGGCATCTCTATAATAATGAGTCTTCCAAACTATGAACATAGTTTATCTGTTCATATATTAATGTCTTATTTCCTCTCAATAACATTTTACTCTTTTTAGTGTATAATTATTACATATCTTTTGTTATATATATTCCCAGTTATCTGATTCATGTGTGAATTCTCTCTTTAAAAATATTTGTGTGTTTCTGGCACATAGAAAGGTACTTTTTATATTGATTCAACATCCATATTACTTGCTATATTCAGATATTAATTCTTATAGTTTATCCGTAGAATCCTTTGAATTTCTGGATAGGTTTTAGTTACAAATTCAATTTTCTTAATAGTTATGGATATTTTCATTTATGTATCATTTTAGTAAGCTGTGTCTTTCAAGGAATTTGTTAATTTCTTACAAATTTTGAGATTAATTGGCATAAAGTTGTTCATGATATCCTCTAATTTTTTAAGGTAATTTTAGGATCTGTAATGATATTCCCTTTTCCATTTCTTATTTTTGTACCTCTTCTCTCTGATGGATTTCTGTAGAAATCTTCTAAAACTACATCATTCTTTCCACAGATTTAATTTTTGTCTATGTTAATTTTTAGTATATTTATTTCCTTTTTTCTCTTTATTATGTCATCTAATTTAATGACTTTATTTTTTTCCTTTTCTAATATTTACTCTTTCTTCTCTTTCCAATTTAAGCATTCAAGGCTCTAATTTTTTCCTCTAAGTATAGCCTCATCTGCATCCAGCAAATTCTGATGTGCTATTATTCGGTTCAACATAATTTCTACTGCAATGTATTCTTTGGCACATGGTTTATGAGTGTGTTGCTTAATTCCCCTGTATGAAGATTTTCTAATTGTCATTTTTCTTTTGATTTCTTGCTCAATTCCATTGTAGTGGGAGAACACTTAATGATTTCAATTCTTTGAGATTTGTTCAGGCTTGCTTTATGGCCTAGCATAAAATGTTATGGTCCAGCAGAACACAAATGTTCCGTGGTCACTTGAAAAGAATGTGAGTTCTGTCATGGTTGGATGCAATGTTGTTTGTCACCAAGTCAAGTTTGTTCATTGTGTTGTTAATATAATCTAGAAATGTATTGTTTTACTCATCTGCTTATTCTATTGTTAGTGTTAGTTGTATTAAAACCACTCACTATGATTAAGATTTTTTTCTCATTTTTAGTTCTGCTGAATTTTGCTTTTTATACTGAAAGGCTATATAATTAGTTGATTGTGAATTAAAAAATGCTGTATCTTTCTGATGGGTTGAGTTTTTAAAACCTTATCAATGTCTTTTTTATTTTTAGCAATGTTCCTTGCTTTATAAAGTCTAGCTTATCTGATATTAGTTTAGATGCATCTGCTTTATTTTCTTGTGTGTTTGCTTAGTGCACCTTTCTCCAGTCTTTCATTTTCAAACTCTGTGTTTTAATATTTAAAACATGTCTTTCATAAGTGATATATTGCTAGGAGTTGCCATAACAAAATACCACAAACTAGTGGTCTAAATATAATAAAAATGAACTCTTCCCCAATCTGTAGCCTCGGTGTCTGAAATCCAGGTGCCAGCAGGGTTGGCGCCTTCTGGAGGCTGGGAGGGAGAACCTGTTCCCTCCCTCCCCCTTGCTTCTGGAGTTGCAGAACTCCTTAGCATTCCTTGACTTGCAGACACATCACTCCACTCTCTGCTTCCGCCTTCACTTGGTGTTCTCTCTGTGAGTCTGTCCAAATCTGCCTTTTCCTGTAAGGCCACCAGCCATTACATTAGGATCCATCCTAAGTCAATATGACCTCATCTCAAACTGATTACATCTGAAATGATACTTCCAAATAAGGTTGTGTTCAGGGCTTGACTTAAACATGTGTTTTTGGAGACACAGTTTACCCACAAGAATAATTAGTGATACATCAGGGGTTATATCTGCCATTTTATTCTTTTCTTATTTGTCTTGTTCCTCTTTGTCTTCCCCTCTCTCTTTCTTGCCTTCTTTTTAATTCTTCAAGTATTTTTCATTATTCCCTTTCACCTTACATTAGCTGTTTACATAAACATTCCTTTACATTCTTTTAGTGTTTACCCCAATGATTTTACTATTTTTTACCTTTACCGCAGTGTTTACCTTCAAAATTACAACATTCATACTTTTCTTATTATGGTCTAGTATACTTTTTTAAGATTTTATTTATGTGTTATTAGAGAGAGGGGAAGACAGAGAGAAAGAGGGAGGAAAAAATCAATGTGAAAGAAAAACATCAATCAATTGCCTCATATATACCCCGAGCAGGGACCAAACCCACAACCCATGCATGTGCCCTGACCGGGAATCCAGCCAGCAATGGTCTAGTATAATTTTTTGATACTTCCTAGGCAAATACTGGAATTTTAGATCAACTTAATTCTATTTACCTTTCTCTACCAACATTTGGATTATTATTGTGATGTGTTTTAATTTTAGGTATATTTTTCACTCCCCCAAAATGGCCAAGATTCATTTTTATTTATCCACTTTTTTCTTGTGGTCTTCATACCTCTCCATACAAGTTCTTCATAAATCACTTTTCTTTTGTCAGAACAATTACTTTTAGTGTGCCTTCCTGGGGGTCTGTTGACAACAGTTTTGATTATTTATTTGTTTTAGCTCTGCTTATCTGGGAATATGCTTTATTTTTTTATGGTTATTTTAGTAAAATATTTTCTTTAAGCATTTTAAAACTAAGATTCCACTGACTTTTGACTTTCATTATTTCTACAGAGAAGTCAAGTTGCCAGTCATTTTGTTGTTCCCTTGAAAATAGCATTTTTTTTTTTCCTCTATGACCGAGTCTACAATTTTCCCTTTGTCTTTGGATCTCACTGCCTCAGCATGGCTTTCTTTCTATTTATCCTCCTTGGGTTCCATAGTACTTCCTAAATTAGTGGTTTGATGCCATTCTCATCTTTAGAAATTCTAACCTATTTATATTTTTCCCTGTGGAGATCCACAATATATATATATATTTCACTTTTAAACGCAAAGAGAGTTACTAAAAGAAACCCTAAAGAGCATAGCTTGGGAAATCTTGGTAAATTCCTTCATCCACAGCAGGGCTCACCCAAAGACTGGATTAAATTGTATTATATCTCTGGCCACCTGGATTACATTGAAAACTTTATATCACCTAGGTTAGTATCTTCTACCCTAACCCAACAGTGAATATCAAAATAATAAAAGGCTATTATCTTGCTAAGGAAGAAGTTTGGAGACATGAATCTGCCTACATAATGCTGGTACTCAGCATAGTGTTTTGTATAAAGAAAATGCTCAGAAAATACTGGTTAAATGAAAGGAAGCCAAGAAATACAGACTATTTGGTTGAGTTGTTGTTCTGTTAATGCCTCTTGCCCTGGTTGTAGGTCCCTTGGATACATTGCCCTTGAAGACCTTAAAGTAAAAAATATCATTTGTTTAAACCTAAATAAGAGTGTTTATCACACTTTGTGATGTTAAGCTTATACATACTGTAGGAGACAGAGCAAATTTCTGGACCTGGTTCCCTCCGTTGGTTGCTTTAGTGTTAGGGTGTAGTGATAGAGCTCACAGTTCTTACTTTAGAGATAATTTGCTGTACATGTCCTCAGATCATCAGTATTTATAAAAGGTCTTTCGTTTTATCATATTTAATCTATATTATCTGTCAGATTGAATCCATTTTTTTCCTTCATGTCAACATGAAAGAAAAAAACAGGATTCAGAGCATTCATTTCTTATGCATTAGTTATTCATTCAGTTATTGGTGTGTTCATTTTTATAAATGTTTGAGTACCTTCCATGTTCTAAGAACTTTGAATATAGGAAAATAAAGGACTCTCTGCAAGATACTTTACATACACCAGAAAATTGATGTTATAAAGATACCAATTTATGCTGTCCATGATGTTTACAGCCTCTCTTTAGACATGGAGCTCTGGTGCAGTGCACAGCCTACCAGACTGTGTGCAGTGGTCCTGATATGGAATGCATACTGCTTGCCTTCAGGGAGCTCTCAGTGCAGCCAAAGAAAATAGTTACAAATAATACTGTATTGCAGCTCTATTGTACAATAATAAATACATGCATAAAGAGTGTGGAAAACATGAAAGACATTGATGTGTGGAGGTGTGGGAAAGTTTTCCAAGAAGAGGTTGGCAAGTATGAATAAAATATTTACCAGAAATACAAGAAGGTAGAATTCAACATGATGGATTTTTTTTTAAAGATTTTATTTATTTATTTTTAGAGAGAGGGGAAGGGAGGGAGAAAGAGAGGGAGAGAAACAGCAATGTATGGTTGTCTCTCACATGGCCCTCATGGGGACCTGGCCCGCAACCCAGGCATGTGCCCCGACTGAGAATCGAACCGGGGCTGCCTGGTTCCCAGCCCGCGTTCAATCCACTGAGCTGCACCAGCCAGGGCTCAACATGATTGATTTTTGAACTAATCTGGTTTACAGTTTTGGTGGGGGTTTTTTAGTTGCTTATTGAAGAAATTTTTTACAGTAGTAAAAATTAATTTTGTTAAATATTGTATCTTCCACTTTCTACCATGTTCTCTGCCTGTGTTCTAAGGAAGTCTTGCTCTCTCACTTAAAATAACCTGAATGTTCTTATTTTCATTTATTCACTATCCAAATCATTTGCTCCTCTCTAATCTCTTCAGTCTTTCTCAGATTTTTCTTTATTTGTTCCCTATTTTCCTTTATTATGTAATGTAGTAGGTTCTATCATCCAAGCTAATTAAGATAATGTAAAAAAAGGACATTGCATTTTTTCTAAGTAAGCAGATAAACTGAAAACGAACACGGCGTACTGTAGTATAGAGCAGTGTGAGTGTGTCATAAACGCGCGACCCAAACCACCTGATCCAGGATCTCCTGGAGTGCTTCTTGAGGTGCATGTCCTAGAACCCACTGCGGACTTAGTGTGGGAAAATTTCCAGGAGGATGCCCTCAGAATTGCCACATTTTTCAAACTATAAGATGCACCGGACCATAAGATGTACCTAGGTTTTAGAGGAGGAAAATAGGAAAAAAATTTTTTGAATAAAATGTAGTAAAATATTTAATAACATAAATAACATAATATTTCACCTATGTAAATGTAAACAGGACTCAGGTAAGCTACAATAGACTATAAGATGCACCCCCATTTTCCTCCCACATTTGGGGAATAAAAAGTGCGTCTTATAGTCTGAAAAATACGGTAGGTGATTCTTATGCTCTCAAGAGTATAATAGCGAAACCAATAGAGTACAATGTTTCTTTTTTCTTTTTAAGCTTAGCTAGAATGACAGCTGGTTTTATTTAAAGACTATAAAGTACACTACAGCAGTGTCCAGCATCCATAAATACCAAAGTAGTTTATATCATTTCAGGAGTGTAGAGGGGAGGCCTTTTGAAGAATGACTTCATAGTCATTCTTTGACAAAAACCTGGCAAATGTCCTCTGTACTCTCGCTAGGCTTACATTAACCAGACATTCCGACCCCAGAAAGTAAATTTTGTGGATTAATTTAAAGTGTTTTTTGTTTTCAAGTCACTGTTTGGGGAGAAGAGGAGACAGTCTTTGTGGGGGGCCTTTTGCCACTCTTGCATAAATTAGTTTGCATCTGTGTAGATTGCTGCCTCATATCCTTCAGTGAGTTTTATGTTGTTAGCCATCATTTCCTGTTTCTACACTCAGGTGTCAAACAGTCAGGGGGTGTGATAGAATTGATTCATATTTAAATTTTTTTGTTTTATTTTGGTAATTTTTCTTTTGCTGACTTGTAGTGTACATACAGAAAACTTCACGTCTTAAATTTTCAGCTCAAACAAATTTTTACTATCATGCATGTCAAGTAATAGAATGTTTCCAGCATGCCAAAAGTCACCTTGTACTGTCACAGAGGCAGTTCCCCTCTAAATGTGATCACCATTCTGAATTCTGTCAACATAGTGTAGGCTGGCCTTTTTGTGAAATTAGTATATAATATAAATTAAATCATGCAGTATTTATTATTTTTGGTCTGGCTTCTATAACAACATTTTTCTATGAGGTTCTTTCATGCTGCTACATGCATTAGTAATTTGTTCTTTTTATTGCTTTATACTATTCTATGGTATGAATTTACCGTAATTCATCCCATTTATTTTCCAGTTTTACCTATTATAAATAGCAAAGAATATTCTTGAACATGTGTTCTGGTTAGTATATGTGTGCATTTCTGTTTCCTTTTGCACAGGAGTAGGATTATTGTGTAATAGGGCGTTCATGGGTCCGACTTTAGGAGGTAATGCTGAATGGTTTAGGAAGTAGGACACCAATATGCATTCCCGCCTGTAGGGTATGAGAGTTTCAGTTGATCCAAATCACTAGTCAAGGCTTAGAATTGTCAAGATTTATTCTCCAATTCAGCCATTGTAGTAGGAATGCTTTATCTGGCTTTGATTTGTTTTTCCTGATGTTGGACACTGTTGCGAACGTTTGTATCTACTTCTTGGCTCTCACACTGGTTTTCATGAAGTGCATGTTGAAGGGCACTTTCAGGAACCAGATGTCTGTCTTGTTCTTAGTGCTCTGTAGAAGTACTTACACATTCCGCATATGTAAGTTCGACAGATATGTGTTACAAATATCTTCTCTAACCCTGTGGCTCATTGTCTTTAAATAATATTTATAGTTTTCAGTATAGAAGTCTAGCATATCTTATCAGGTTTGTTTCTAAGAATTTTATTTTTTATACATTTTTTAAATGGTATTTTCTTGTTTGTTGAAAAATTGCATTTCCCTTGGCTTGCCAGCCTTTGAATAACATGGGTTTGAACAGTGCGGATCTACTTATATGCAGATTTTTTTCAATACATATACAGTTGGCCCTCCACATCCCTGGGTTTTGCATCATGGATTTAACCAACCATGGACCCAGTATTTCCAATCCATAATTGGGAATCCACCGATGCAGAGGTCTGACTATATACATTGTTTTATGCAATTGTATGTAAGAAATTTGTGCAATTTGAAGCTTTTGGTGTCCGTGGGGGTGGGGATTCTGCAACCAATCCTCTCCCAGTTACTGAGGGACAACTGTAGTTAAGGTTTTGGAGAGTCAAAAGTCATACACAGACATGTGACTATGCAGGGGTCAGCACTCCTAGTCTCCGTGTTGTTTACAGGTCAGCTGTACATCAAAATCAGTTAATTTTCTGTGTTGGTTTTGTATTCAGTGATTTATTTAATCCACTTACTTTAATCATTGATGTTTAGGTTCTTTTGCATTTTCTATGAAAACAATTCATGTCATCTGGAAAAGTGACATGTTTGTTTCTTTTTTATAAATTATAATTCTATTTTTATTTGATTTTATCACTTTATTAAGTTTTTTGCCATTCTGTGCATGTCTGCAGATGACTGAGAAATCATTGCAAGAATTGACTTTAGGATTACAAATAAATTTTAGTGAGTAAGCAAACTCAAATACAGAATCCACAAATAATGAGGATTGACTGTATTAGAAGCATTTGTATATGAACTATACTATAGCATCATATAATATTATAGTGTGTGCCTCGGTGTCTATTATAAGATTAATTTATTTAATTGTAACTCTGTTGTTGGCTATATAACGTACCTCCAGTTTTTCTTCGACATTATCACTTACTGTCCTGTCACAAACTTCAGTAACAATTAGCTATTGTTTTCCTTTTCCATTCTTCCACTTATTGCACACTGATACTTTATGATTTGTTTATATCCTCATTTTCCCTAAACTCAAGCCATTTACCTGTTGTTCACTCATTTATTTGTTTTAAAAATGCTGATCTCTTAATATGCTGCAGGCTCATTGTGCTGCTTTTTAGCACATTTCCCCATTTTAAAAAACAGGTGCAATTATTATCATAATATTTTAAGTAAAAAAAATTAGTCTGCATTTTAGAAAAATTATGTTCCTCTGTCTAAAGTTCCATGGAGCCATTCTTCATTCTTCCAGTGAAGAATTTCAAAGCAAAGAGGATAAAGATGCCCTGACTCTCATAAATAATGTGCTTCATACATCACTACAACTGTATTATAACCCGTATTATGTAGTACTTTAGCCTTGTCACATGAAGTTGTGTGCTGTGGTAAGTTTTATTACATGTGACTGTTCTTTGCTCTACCAAGAACTTACTCTGATGTCCACTGAATAAGAGGGAAAATATAACATATGAATTTACCCTTGAACACTTTTTTTGAAGTTGTGGCTTTACAGATGTTAGTAGAAAATCCTCAGAGACTGCTAAATATATTAATTAGAGTCAGATGAAATAATCCTTGAAAAGAGAAGACTTTGATCAATTTCATTAAATATTTTTTGAGATAATTGTTTTGTTCAAGTGGATGACATTCTGGACTGATGAAGTAAGTAAAATGACAAAAATGAGTAGACTGCAATGAATAATAATTAGATTATCTCTATTAGAGGAAAATTAAAACTTGCCTACAATAATAGATATGTACTTTAGGTAGTTTGGCCAAGGCCAAAAGGTTTACATGCAACGAAGAAAGGAAATTTGCACTACCAAAAGCTCTTACAGTAACATTTAAAGAAGATAATTTAAGTGGTTGAACATATGATAAATGTAGAAGACAGAAAATAGAAAAAGAGAAGAAATATATGTATAGAAACTAAAATATGTTGTTGGGTGCAGAAAAGCAGAGAGAATGGTAAATCTAAAAATATTATGTAGCAAGAATTATCAGAATTTGGCAATGGCCTTATGAGGCAAGCAAAGTAAAAATAACTACAAAGTTTTGATTGCCTTGTAAGGACGTGGAAAAGATTGAAGTATAGCCCTGGCCAGGTTGCTCAGTTGGTTGGAGCATTGTCCCATGCACGAAAGGTGGCAGGTTTGAATCCTGGTCTGGGAACATCAGGTTGTGGGTTCAATCTCCAGTTGGGGCACATAGGGCAAAACTGATCGATATTTCTCTCTCACGTTGATGTTTCTCTCTCTCTGTCTCTCCCCTTCTCTCGCTCTCGTTCTCTCTCTCTCTCTCTGTATCTTTCCCTTCCCCTCTCTCTAAAATCAATAAATATATCCTTGGGTGAGGATTTAAAAAAGTTTACAGGATATATTATGTGGAGGTAAGTTAATGCTTTGAGAATAATAATAATGAGAAGACATTGAAACAGAATGTAGAAATGTTTTATAACTCAGGATATAACCTATGGATTAAAAAATGTATTAAAACTCTCAGACTAAATTAGTTTTCTAAGAAAATATGTGTAAAAAGCAAAAAGCCTTGGGTGATTCTATGCCAATTTGTGAGGAACACAGGATCCAGCAAAGGGTCACTTAAAGGGACATATGGAAAGCTGCGAGTGGGGTGGAGTGAAATGTGAAGTCCAAAGACTGCATCAGTGAAGGAATGTGTGACAACTTACTCTACTGAAGAAAGCAAAATGGGCTAGAAATGGAGACGGTGCTCTAGAGAGATGGGAAAAGAAATCCTTATTTGACTCTGGTCAATTTCTGTAAAGAAGAAGCTATCCTGACAGAAGCCTGGAATGGAAAGGGGTGAGCGGGGCTGCCTACGGGGTGGGCACTGAAAGCGATTAAATTGCAAACAAGACACAGATAAAATGTATTTCCAGGAATTTTTTGTCTAAACAAATGCTTGGACTAGGTCAGTGATTTTCAACTGGTGTGCCACAGGAATTTTTAAAACATTCCATACCTGACTGTTTAATCAGGGGCATCGATCCCTGCACCCTTAGATTGATTGTCAAGTTAAAAAAATGACTACAGCTAACACAACAATAGCCGTCCCGTGTGAAAGAATCAGCATTATACCTATTTTTTTTGTCAGATCAGAAAAAAATATTTCTGTGTTGTGCTGCAGAATTTTAGTAATTAGTTTGTGTGACATGAGATGAAAAAGGTGGAAAATCACTGGACTAGGTTAAAGGGTTTATATAATATTACTTAAGTGCACCTGGCACATAATAGATGCTCAAAAATGTTTGTTGAATGAATGAGCAATCTCTCATTCCTGCCTTATATATACTTGACTTTTGGTGCACTTTCTAAATACTAAAACTATGTTAATAATGATCTTACTAAAACAGTTATATGGCAATATGAGTTAGAGGCCAGATTGGAAGTAGTTTCTGAGGGATGCAGGAGAGAAAAATAGAGATACTAGGTAAACTCCACAAAGGTGTAGAATCCCAGAAGCAGCATTCTAGAGGCGGGAGGGGTCTTGCAGGTCATTGAATAGCCCAACCCTCTCATTACATGGCTATGGATTTGAGGCCAAGCTTTGTTAAATAACTTACCATATATATATATTAAGGTTCAGTTCCAGGAAATTGAAACCACACTAGCTATTTTAAGCTTGAAAGGATTTAATATAAATAATTAAGTGCACATTAAATTGTTGGACTGATTGGAGGGTGGCCTCTAGGCTTGGGCTCCAGGACTAGTTCCCAGAAGGACACAGGAGATTGCCCACCCCGCCGCCACCCCAGGCAGTAGGACTGCCGCTGTGGTCGGAGAGGGGGAGACTGAGCAAGCTGCTGCCGGGACTGCTGACTCCAAAAACTTGCCACTGAAGATGTTTCCTGGGGACAACAGACTGCCATAACTGCTACCACACATTCCTCTCATTGTCCACATAGCTAGTGACTCAGCCTAGGATGCTGCTAAAGAAATCCCGTCTTCACAGTGTCTCCCCAGTCGCGTTTGCCACTTTTGAATGTCATGCCTCACAGGAGTGCATCTCGTTGGCTTAACCAAATTTTCACCTGGAATATTGGGGCATATTGGGGCACAAAGTTCCAGCTTCTGGAGGAGTCTGCACCTCAATGCTGGAATGGATGTCAATGCCAAGCAGCCATGTTCCCAGGCCTGCTCCCACAACTAGGAAAGAACATCACTGCAACACGAACGGGGAAGCCCTGTTACTGCTGTCTCTCTGTTATCACTGAACACAAGTGCACAAAGGAGAATTACAGACTCAGCTCTGCCTTCTAGAAACCACATTCTGAGACCAAGAGACCTATAAGAGGGTGGCCACTTAATTTATTGCTCCAACCAGAACACATTTGAACGTGAGAGAAAATATTACTAATGTTTATGGCAGGATAACACACATGGAACAGAACTGCCCCAGGAGAACCAACTCGAAGTCTGTCTGTAAAATATTAAAGTTCTTCATGATCTTGCCTCCACCTCCCTCAGTAACCACATGTCACCACACAGATCTTCACTCACTTTTGCTCCATACTCTTTGATGTTCTGTTCCCCCAACATATCAGTACTTTCCAGGTCTTTTGCACATGTGTGTCCACTGTCTGGAATAGCCTTCCCAAGTTCTCCACACATCTAACTTCTGTGAATCTTTTAAATTCCAATTCACATGTCACCTCCTCTGCTGAAACATTCTGATTCTTCTAGGTGGGGTAACTTGGTTCTTCTTCAGTGACATATTTATATAAAATATCTCTTTATGTATCTTTCCTATTCAGCTATAACATCTTCAGTGATAGGAACTGGGTTTATTCACCTTTTAGTCTTAGAAGCTAAAAAGGTGCTCAAGAAATGTTTGGAAATACATGGGTGGAAGGAAGCAAAGGAGGTGGGGAAGGGAAAAAAGGAAAAGAGGAAGTGAAGGGAGCAAGAAATGGAAGGAGACAGGGAGAAAGGGATAGATGGGGGAGAGATAGAGGAGGAAAGCACAGGAAGAAAGGAGCTAATGAACCTTTTCTCATAATTCTAACATTTTTACTTGCGATGATCCTCCTTGTATTACCAATGTATTAGATCTTCAAAACAAAATGAATAGAGGAGAAACCAACCCACACTCACTTAGAAACAGACTTACTACCTCTGGGCTAGAATTGCCTCCTGCTATTTGAAGAAAATATCAGTATTTACTGATTTGGGTGGCAGTGGTGTTTTCACTACATCTGTGTTAACCTATCACATACATCATTCCTCCATTGAGTTGAACATACCAATTTTTAGATTTCTTGCACTAAGAATGCAAAGGAATGGTTTTTAAAATCTAGAAAGATGAATTTAGAAATAAGACCTAGTGTACTATGAACCATCTTTGTTGCATTTTTCTGCAATTATCACAAGATGATGCCTTTTATTGCGTAAGCAGTTTCATTCTGCTGGCTGTGCCTTCGCTTATTGTAGGGGTTGGACCGCAATGTGGCCTGCTTTATAGAATGTATTTCTTGCCTTCTCCTCTGTAATGTGACTTCCTGAAGTTCCCTCCCAATTTTTTATCATCTAATCATGAATTTTTTAGTCTTCACTTGTGAATAGCTTTTTAAATTGATTTTAGAGAGAGAGGAAGTGGGGGATGAGAGAGAGAGATCAATCAATTGCCTCCCATATACTCCCCAACCAGGGACTGAACCCACAACTTAGGTGTGTGTCCTGACCGAGGATCAAACCCACAATCTTTTATTACATGGGATGATGCTCTAACCAACTGAGTCATCTAGCCTGGGCTAATTATGATTTTTTAAAAACCTAGTTTGCAAATCTCTAAAAAAGTCAGTGCAAAACATTTTCAGTAAATATTTCAAGCATGTTCTTTGGACTGTAAAGCAATAGCTATGTTTGCTAAAGTTTTAATTTTTTGAACTCTCTCCATGTTTTTGTTAAGTAACAAGTAGCTTTTTTTCCTTGGAAGACAGTTTTCTTTTCTGTAAACACATTTACAGTACCTTCTAGCTTAGCCAGCTTTTAATGAACAAAAAAGTTCACATTCTTTAGAGGAAAGGTGAGTAAGATTTTATTTTTTTTCTTGAAATTTACTAAATACCGTTCCACCTTAAATTGCTCTCCATTGCATATACATGCTGTATTGCAAAGACATTTTTGAGGAGATTTAATTTTTCATAAATGAATGATTTTTTAATTAAAAGAACAAAGTCGGGGATTTTACACTGAACACTGTCCTACTACCGAAGTTCCACAAGTCCAAGTAAATGTGTATAGAAAATGGTTATAGAAAATTCTAAATCATAAGCATCACATGTTCTTAGCGATATCCAATTAAGTGAACTTCTGCTCTTGGCCAAGGTGAAATAACAGAGACTGAATTTACCCTCCTTTAAACAACCAAACATTGGAAAAATACATGAAACCATAGTTTGCACGCACTGGATATCTGGCAGTGATATAGATCCTTAGGAGGAGAGAAACAGTGATCCCGAAGAGGAGAGAAACAAATGAGGCGAGCCTCAGCATTACCCCAGTTTACTTCCTTTGGAATGTCCAGTCTGAGTCCCAAGGAAGAGTTGAAAAGCCAGACCTGAGAGTCTGGGAGAAGAAGGTGGCCCGAGTTCACAGGACTGAGTATGGGAGAAAAGAAAGCTACATAGAGGTAGAAGAACTCTGAAGATCTGTAGAGGTTACTTTCTATGAGTATTATTTAGCTGAGTCCTGATCAGCACATTCATGTGACGAAACTATGCAAATCTTGGAAAAGAACCACCTTGGGAGGATCAGAGGTAATAGTACCTGTGTTTGTTTCGTGGGGTTGCGAAAAGTGTTACCTCTAAGCAGACCGGACTACCTCACGAATCATCCAGCATTGGATAGAATGTGCAGGGGGTCTTGTCTTGGTCATTATGAGTAATTAGCTCTAGAGGAGCCTTGATCTGGTCCTGATTAATATCTTTAAAGCAAGATCTGAAAGGACCAAACTGTTTTGAAGGATTTTAACTGCATCCAAGTACAAAGCTGAAGAATATTTGTAGGAATACAAACATATCCAACAGCCCAGTTAAAATTTGCTATGCTAGATGTCTGATCAAAATTAGCAAGTGTGCAAAGAAGGAGGGTGATGCAACCCATGACAATGAGAAAAGTCAGTCAAAATCAACCTAGAACTGACTGAAATGTTAGAATATAAAACATTGAAACAGCTATTAAAACTCTATGTATTCCATGTGTTTAAAAATATATGTAAAATACCTCCTTTTTTTTTTCTTTTTTTTTTTTTTTTTGCTTCCTTGTAATCAGTGCTATCTCGGAGAATGTATTATAGACATATAATAAAATGTAAATGTAACTGTTTCTTTCCTCTGGCATATTTTATTCCTTAGAACAAAAATAGTTTTATTTTAGCAAATAAATGTTGTTAGTAGAAATTCACTTTAGGAAGGGCTGGCTCAATCATTTTATTTGAATGAAAAATGCTATTACTAAATTTAACTTGGATATTGTCATTTGTGGGTTAGGAGTTTTGTACTATGCCATACATTCTGGAGGATTATACCATAACTATGAATAAAAAGTTTACATATATGTATATACAGTTTCCTTATAACTCATACAAATATAACTAATATTCATGTGGCTTACTCCATCATTTGCAAGGTCTATTATCTGCCTTCTTTTGAACATCGTATCTAAAGTTGGGCCTAGTTCATTAGGTCACCCTTATTCTCCTCATTCTGTCTTCTTTTTCTCACTCTGGTTTATCATTTTTATCATTGGAAATTTAGTCTTTGAGGTCAAGCTCCATGTCTCCCGTGTTCACTGCTATGCTCCCAGCGGTTAGAATGGCGCCAGGTTGAGTGGCCCTGTTGTTTAAATATGTATTGGAAAGAATAAATGGCAAATGTTAATATTTATAGTTTGATTACAACAACTTGTTTAAATTTTTATTAAACCATTCAGTATGCCTTTGAGGAAAAATTTAGGATGCTCAAGTAGCGTTTCTGGGAGAAATTTGAGGTGAAGAAATCTTTTGCTCTTAATAAAATAGCATATCAGAGGCAACTGATAGAAATACCTTGAGCTTTGAAATGGACAGCTGTAAAAGGGAATCATACTTCTCTTTATGCAATCGAGCTAAATTAGAAAACGTTAACGTCTAGCAGTGTGAGATTCCTAGAAGCTGATCTGGTAACTGGGCATGGGGACCTCCTCTAGTCTTCAGTTGAGTAGAGCTCAATTACAAGCCATAAGGAAGAAAAAATATAATCAAGAGAAGGACAAGTATACAATGAAATGCTGCTATTAAATGTATAGAATAGTAAAATTTGAAAATTAAAAACTGTACTTTCTTCCAAAACTAACGGTATGATTTTAGCTGAATAAGAGCAATAGAAGAAACAAACTACAAACAGGTCACTAGTAACAAAGTCCTTCTTTTAAAATGAAATAAAGGGAGTAAACTAATTAGTTTGGGAGATTAAAAGACTATATCATCTTTTTCAAAGAACTGTGTATAGCCTAAGAATGTCTTATTGAAGATTTAGAAGAAAATGAAGACAATTGATGACTATAACAGGGAAAGTGTAGATGGATTTATTAATCATGGTTCTTTTAATTTCATTTGTTAGGAACTAACATCAAACTGTGTTAACCAAAAAATTTTTAAAAAGCAAATAGAAAAGAAAATGAGGTGGTGATAGTTTATTGACTCATGGAACTGAAAAGACCAAGCTTTCAGGCATGGTTGAATTTAGAAGCTGAAACTCATCGCTGGAGCAGAAACGATTCTCTCCATTAGTAATCTTCTCTCCCACATATGCCAACAAGCAGCTGCTCTGCTGCGCTGTTATGTTCTGCTAGTTTCAAGTTTAGTGATGAAAACTTCTCTTTCCTCATACCTCCCAGTAAAACAGTTCTAGGTCATAGTCATTGGCACGATTTAGGCAGTTTGTCCATCTATTAACCAATTACTGGAGTCACAGAAATAGAATGTAGTACTTAACCATACCTGGGTCAGTGCCCGCTGCTGAAGCTGAGATCGAGGGTGGAGTGCAGAAGTGAGGGGAGGGTGTAAATCCACGTACTACATGGACTGTCTGGAAAAAGATAGTTGCCCCATACCTGGAGTTGCCAGATTTAGCAAATAAAAATAAATATTTTTTACTTAAATTTAAATTATAGATAAATAGTAAGTTTTATTTATTTGAAATTTGAATTTAACAGAAAATAGTGTATTGGGTTGACCAAAAAATCTGTTTAGTTTTTTCCATAAAATAAAGGACACATTTTTCATTTTCACCAGTAATTTTATTGATTTGGATATTTTGAGTATGTTGGCTGTCTCCCGTGTGGTATAATGTTCACTGTTCTCAATTATGCCTTTTTTAAAATTATTGTCACTCAATTACAGTTGTCCTGATTTTTCCCCATTACTCTCCCCTGCTCTGCCCACCCCCCTCCCACAATCAGTCCCCACACTGTTGGCCATTTCCACAGGCCCTTTATACATGTTCCTTGACTAGACCCTTCCTCTTTTTTCCCCATTATCCCTGTAACCCCTCTCCTCTGGTCCCTGTCAGTTTGTTCCTTATTTCCATGTCTCTAGTTCTGTTTGCTCATTTGTTTGTTTTGTTCATTAGGTTCCACTTATAGGTGAGACCATATGGTATTTGTCTTTTGCCACCTGACTTATTTTACTTAGCATAATACTCTTCAGTTTCATCCATGCTGTTGCAAAGAGTAGGAGTTCTTTCTTTCTTTCTGCTGTGTAGTATTCTGTTGTGTAAATGTACCACAGTTTTTTGATCCACTCCTTTACTCATGGGCACTGAGGGTGTTTCTAGCACTTGGCTATTGTAAATAATTCTGCTATGAAAATGGGGGTGCGTAGGTTCATTTGAATTGGTGATTCTGGATTCTCAGGGTACACTACCAACTGTGGAATTGCTGGGTCAAAAGGCAATTCCATTTGTAGTTTTTTCCAGGAAATTTCATACTGTTTTCCACAGTGGATGCACCAGTCTGCATTCCCACCAACAGTGCAATACAGTTCTGTTTTGTCTACATCCTCACCAGCACTTGTTGTTTGCTGAGATGGCCATTCTGACCAGTGTGAAGTGGTCTCTCACTGTGGCTTTCATTTGCATCTCTCTGATGGCTAGTGACGCTGAACATCCTTTCATATGTCTCTGTGCCCTCTATATGTCCTTCTTGGAGAAGTGTCTGTGCAGGTCTTTTGCCCACTTCTTAATTGGATTGTTTGTCTTTCTGGTGTTGAGTCATATGAGTTCTTTATATATTTTGGAGATCAAACCCTTGTCCGAGGTATCATTGGCAAATGTGTTTTCTTCCCGTGTGGTTGGTTCCCTTTTCATTTTGCTGATGTTTTCTTTAGCTTTGCAGAACCTTTTAAATTTGATGTAGTCCATTTGTTTATTCTGTCCTTTATGTCCCTTGCCCTAGGAGATATGTCAATGAAAATATTGCTGCATGAGTTATCCAAAACTTTTCTACCTATGTTTTTCTCTAGGACTTTTATGGTTTCACAACTTATATTTAAGTATTTTATCCATCTTGAGTTTATTTTTGTGTATGGTGTAAGTTGGTGGTCCAGTTTCTTTTTTTCTTTCTTTCTTTTTTTTTTTT